>JARPRH010000782.1:50788-63736 GCA_031763665.1 Calameuta haemorrhoidalis
TTCACGTCACGGTTTCCGCCACGAGGTATAAGGGAAGATGTGTATACACCCTTCGCTATCTATCTCTACGCAGTATATATATTATATATTATATATATATATATATATATATGTACACACACACACACACCGTAGGATACACAAGAAGAAGAAAGAAGACTGCAGTTACGGATTTCTTGAAAATAATAAAGTACTCGCTTATACTGTGGCAATATGATATTGAACTTCTGATAAAGAAAGAAAGAAAGAAAAACCTGGTCATTCTTTGTTACAGAATTTACCGATCCGTAAATTCATCGTTAATTGCGGCGTAACTTCTTAAGACTCCAAACGCATAGATCACTTCTCTTTGCTCGTGGAACTCTATGTGTATATACTACGTGTATATATATATATATTTTCAGAGCTTCCTCTAGCGGAAAGTAAAGGAGGACGACTCTTGTTCTCTGTCTCGCTCCCTCCCGTGCAATCCATACCGTATATAAAATCCAGCCTCCCGTCGCTTCTATCTTCTACGACTTCCCGTTGAGAAATACTGAAAATAAAGGGGGACAAAAAAAATAAAAACGCACAGATTTTCTGTGACCGAACTTAAATATACGTAGCGTCTATTACGTTCTGACTTGGAACGATTCGTATACGCGTATAAGTTACCTTGAAGATTTTATATGTGTAACGTCTGCGAATCACGACGAGAGTCAAAGCGAAGAACTAAGGCATATCGCGTTGAGTTAACGAGTGGCTGTTTGTAGGAGAAGGGCGGTTGATACGCCCTAAATTTAATACTCCGGTAAACAGACAATATTTAACGAATGCTGATTAAAGGAACACAAACAGGAATTATAAATTGGATAAAGCCGCGGCAGACGTAAATAAGAATACAAAGTGTATAAACATGTCGTATAATAAAAATAAAGAATAAAAAAATTTTTTATATATACACATATATAACATATAATACATTGCCAATTCTAGCGATATGGATCGTTCGAGTGTAATATCTCTGACACGAGAGTTAGTATAATCGGGATATGGAAAAAAATATAGACTATTCTATAATTTCAGTATTTTGTCGTAAGGATGACGTCACCATTCGAATTTTGAAAATGGTACGTTTATAATTCCCATTTGCCTATCAGGAAACTTGCAGGGTGCAGCGCGCAAACGGCGCCCTTAATAAAGTGTACTTAACCGAGGTGAAGCAACGGTGCGATTAACTACGTTCATCCCACGTCCGAAGATCTACTATCCTGGACCACTGTAATTGCATTTCGGCTCTTCCCGTTCGCTTCTTGGAGATTCGAATGCCTTTTGCGAAAGTAGGATAAATCTGCCTTAGCCAGACGCCATGGCCTATCCTAGTGTTAATCATTCTCGTTCTGTTTCGCGCATATACATGGCACAGTATATACATATATACAGATACACATAACTCCCTCGAATTACAGTGCAATTCGTAAGCTCGCGTCATATAATCTATTAATAATAACAGCATCGATAAAATACGAAGGATGTTATAGGGTTTGAGTTTTACGATAATTGACAATCGTTAAACGCCGTTACAATGAAATTGCGTAAGTGGCCTGTTTCTCTTTTTTCACGTTGCTCCTGTTTCACCGCCTTTTCTTATGGCTCACGTATACGCGTGGTCGGAATTTCATAATGACTTGTAAATAGCGAATTGCGAGGTTTATCGAGCTTGTATTTTTCGTTATCTGTTTTTTAAATACTTTTTCTCTCTTTTTTTTTCCTGCTTCTCTCTATACTCTGAAACAACATCCGATGTACCGTAGGTCGCTATCGCTTCGCTGCAGTAACGAAGCGAAACTTTTATAACGTTCCTCCAGTAACTGGTACCCACGCACTACTGTTGTGACCTATATTCCTGTAGCTTTTCACGGAAGAACCCACTATGTCGACTACCTTGACCCGCCGTTCCAGATTCCTATATACGGACTGAACGTGCGAGAGTGAGAAGGACGGAAAAGATGGATAGAGCCATACCAAGTGCAGCACAGCACTACACACCGATGGTGAGCATGAAGCGAGAGAGAGGAAGAGAGAGAGAGGAAGAGAAAGAGAGACAGAGAGAGATTTGCAGAGAATAGGTAATTTCGGTGTGTAATTATCCGCGCTGATAATGCCTTGATTGGTAACAGGAATTAGCGGTGAAATCTAATTATCCGGCATTATCATTAAATCTGTTCACTGATGCACAATGCCTCTTTTCGATTGGCACGATTCACTATAAAATCGTTGACCGATCGATTAACGTTAATCCATAAGTGCAATATTGCACTTGCAAATTAACCGGTATACGCGAAATGCATAAATATAAATGCATCGGGGTATGAAGACGAGTCTTGCAGTTGCACGATATATTCCCTCGAGTGACGATATATGTGTATACGATAAAAAATTTTTTACTCTCACTTGTGAACTTCCGCTAAAAAAAGAAATTGCGCTAGTCGCAATTTCGCGACAGCGTTGTTCCCATCCAAATGATTGTTTCCTCGTGTTAATAAAAGATTCCGATCGATTTTCTCGTATAATGACGTATGTCATAGGGCGACGGGGTTCATCGATATTGGTACAGTCCGTAGAAGAGTCATACAGATTCGTGTCCATGTTCAACCAGGTACACGCAGTTGCATCAGAAGCGGCCGATAACGTGTATAGACCTACAGGGTGTAATGGTTTCAAGTGGGTCACGATGCTGCAGCTTTGATGCTTTCTGGACACACGTGGAAGATATGTGGAGACACACGCACGTACATTCCTACATTTCTATATAGCGTTATCATCCCGAATACAAAATGCCGTTCGAAATTTGTGTACATAAATTAAATATATTCCCACGCGAGCCACGACATAAAGCTCACAAAATGACGGGATAAATTTTATGCCTCCGCGCGACTCCATAAAATTTTCGGGACTACGGGTGAGAGCATCACACTCGAGGTCACCAAAAAAAAAGGAGAGAAAAGACATTTATACATATAGATACTACCTAAATTTAACGTGTGTACGTATAAATTTCGATTTATCACTACGATTAAAGCCCTTGACAAAAATTTACGTAAAACGAAGCCTAAAGGGTGATTCATACGGATATCAAACGAAGGTAAGAGCCGTGCTTGGAGAATCCACAAAAATATACTAAATCGTGTATTAATAATATTGACGATTAAACTAATTTTTTTCCTTTTTTTTACAAAGATCCACAGAATGAAAAATGCGATCGTTTCTGCCGTACCATGCCGAGGGTCACGACCGACGACGGATGAGCAACCCCTATTTGCCAGGGAATCATTATCAATGCATTTCCTCGTCTACACGCGGACTTCGTATTCCTCGTCGATCCGCTAATTCATTCAGACTAATTTATTCGCACATGAACTTGTACCTGGGAGGCTTAGCCAACCTTAGAGAAAGTCTGCACAGCCATTGCCAATCTGGTACATACCAGGCAGGAAACTTTACTAGGATCAGCCTGATCTCGCCATTGCACGTATTCTCGTACAGTAACACCCCCTGTACCTATTCGAGCTGTTGATTTCCACTCGCAAAACCATTAGCACTCACGGTGGTTGTTAATGGGAGCTAAAGTCTCGGAACAAAACAGTTGATGATCAACGCAGCCGGCTCGAGAGGGTCTTGCTTTTTTATTTGAGCATCCGTGTCTGTTATGGGGACCCAGCTAGACTCAGGCCAACAATGAGACACGGCAAACAAAACATAATACCCGATGCTATAGTATACGGTATTACGATTCTATGTATATATATATTTTTTTTTGTAAAACCATCACAGTCATCTGCAATGCACTGAAAGGATTTTCGCGACATGTGGGGATTCTGACAGGTTTCGCGTACTCTGCAAAACTCTAACGACTGGATCAGCCACGCTGTCGCGAATAATTGGCATCTTCACGTTAGCTTATTGGCCCAATCGATGCGACGTCGCGCCAAAAGAAACGCGTCGTGCTACCGTAATGAAGTATATATAAATATATATACATATATATATATGTCAGAACTCTCCCCATGATCGTTTTTAACGAGCGCGTGTATTGGGATTCCCAGACAGATGTATTGTTCAGCGAGGCACAGTGCTGCCACCTGCAACTACGAATTCTACCGAGAAAAAGAAAAGACCATCTGTTATACCGACGGTCACGCACGGGAAGCACAATGGATCGCTAAGACGATGTTCACATCCGTTAGACTGTGATTATTCACGGGGATTCCCCGTGGACGTCTAGTACGACATCGAGAATGGTATAGGGTGTACGAGACGAGAAAAACTAAAGGAAGGTGACGGCGCGAGTGTCGAAAGTAAGAAGGCAGCGTGCTAACCATAGTCCATTTTGTCGACGTAGTTTTACGTTTATTGGGCACCCGGGAAAATCCCGTAGGAGAGACAAAAGTCCCGTTGCTATATTGCCAGGCAATAATAGAGATGGCGGGCGGGGATTCCCCGATGCTAGAATCGCTTAAACTATCCCAGCTAGATTTATAGTGGACATAAAAAAAAAAACATGGATATTCGCCCGGCTTGCAGCTAGCTCGAGCGGGCTTTGGATCTTTCTAGGGGTTGTTCAGATAGGACGAATACAGGCTGGAAAACGTTGGGTAGTAGCCGGGAAGGCGGGGGGTGCTGGTGGTGGTGTTACAGGATATAAGGGATACAACGAGCTGGGTTAAGAGGGGTAAGGGGTGTGTATAAGGGCTATGGGGATCCCGTGGCGGATTCTCAATTTATAATATTTATCGCAGGGAGCCGATAATGGAATTTCGCCGGTAGCACGTGTGTGCGTTACGTACGTAACTAACGCCTATACCTCTCGACGTCCTAAATCCCGAATCGATGCATATGACTACAACCCCTTCCGTATACACGACGTAATATTCATTGTAAACACACAGCCAGTGGCGTAGAAATATTTTTACAGGTTCACAGTCCACATATTATAAGGAGATTTTCTGTCGTCCAGGATGCTGCGCACTGGGTATTAAGAGCACGAGAAACAAATCGTTACGAGGGAATCCATTTCCAATTAGGTTTTCAAATGCTACAACAATGTAACTTGGATTAATTGTTATTATCCGTATAACAAGCATGTGTATTTGTCCAATCGATTGATTCCTGTCAATAAATACATAAGGGCAGTTGTATCAATCGATCAGGAAATATCTAATGTGACATCACCTTGACCGTCGTGACTGCAACGTGGTACAAAGTGCAGGTATGATTTTTCACATAGTGATAAGGGAGAGTAGTGATTGAAATTAAAAAAAAAAATATTCTCCTTGACAAAGAAGCATACGATTGGAATGAAAGTTTGTGGACATTACTGAAGATTTTCTCATTAAATCCCTCATCGAATATAAAATGGCGTCTAGCCAGCTCGAAATAACTTTTGGAATATTTGAAAACACAAGCAGTTAAGGTGAATTTCTCGATAACCCAAGTTATTAACTCATAAAGGCCAGAGTTAAGGTATGAGGTACGGGGATGAAACATCCCTCGCTATTATCACGAATTTACATGCCGGAGTAAGGAGAGCAAGGGTAGGAAGGGCTGAGCTATACTCTCTGCTCTTTCGTCCCTTATCCTACCCTCTCCAGCAGCCCTTCGTTTTCCCGACCTAACCCTTATTCCTCCTTTCTTCCTCTTCCTACCAATTCAACCCTCTCACCCTACTGTCTTCTCTTTTCTCTCTCCGCACCCCCTCCCCCGCTATCCGTCTCTTTCTCTCTCTCTCTCTCTCTCTAACAATAAAACCCGACGCTATAACGCATAATGGTTTAATTAAGAAGTTGTAGCTTCACCGTCATACGAACAGAGTTCGAATCCCGTTCCCTCGTATAAAATTGATTTACGTCCGAACCGCACGATTCGCCAGTTGCCACACAGCGGAAATCAATTTCGAACTACCCCCTTCGTTGTCTAAGCCGATCACGAATTGGAGTCTCCCAGATCCGGGCTTAAGTTGCATGTCGCCAGAGAGATGCTTCACGAAGGAATGGCAAGCCAAAAAACAAACAGGGTTGTACCAATATTTAGGAACAAATGAGATGTACGATCAGTCAGTATTACGGATAACGCAATTAATGCAGTCTAGAAAAATCCAAAAATAGCTCAAATACTCAAGTCCATAAATAAATCGTATGAAAAAGTTACGTAACTAGATTCTGTATGAATGTAATTTGCAGTAGACCCCTTAATTACGCAATTGTCAATCGGTCATAGAGATAACTAAGAAAGAAGAGCAAGAAAGAAAAAAAAACGGTAAAAACGAATGAAAACCATAATTCGTCCAGGGTATTTCAAAAGTCATCCCGTAGGCAGGAACGCCCGACGAAATGTGAAATGACTTTAATTAATCCCTGTCTAATTGTGTCAGACGCGAGAGGAGAAACGACGAGGACAGAGCTGAGATTTCTAGGAACGTATTAATTTATGCTGCTAAATTATGCAGACTTCGCAGGTGAACATTTCTCCTACGTTCCCAAGTCAAGAGTAATTGCATCAGTCGGATTAGGTTCGGTCTGGAACGTCATTTTGTGTGTCTTCAACGTTTGCACATTCCATTACGCACGAATTTCTAGTCGTTATCCGTTTACACGTATTAAGTAGACCTATATATACATATATATGCATGCCTTATATACAGGTATATACTCATATATGTATACCCATGGTACCGTACCTACTGCCTACTAACCTTAAAGTTTCGACATTCCCTGATAGATCAGCTTTGAATTCCATACCCACTAGACTAATGAAGCACGTCTCTTGTGAGCTTTCCAGGAAAACTGTTTGTATTCTCCTTGACAGTCGAGCAAAATCAAATTGTTGGATTAATCGAGCATTCATCGATTAATTAAGGACACAGTCTGAAATCTCGTTAGGACACGAGGCATCGTCAACAACGCACGCCCATATCTCCTCAGACGTCAGAAGCTATACAGTACGTAGATGGGTATCCGATGCGCGCGCAGCGCTGCCTCGTGGCAAGATTACGAAAGTTTCTAACGTTTATTTTACAGCATGAAATTTCAGAGGGCTCCTCCGTCGGTATCCAAAATATCCGAAGGGAACTTGGAAGATGGGTCGTATATATATGTATATAGAAGCAATGAGAAAAAAAGCCTCGAGGGACCCAGGTGTGGATGGCAACACTGCTGCCTCCTAAGGCTTTACAGGTTATACGCATGTTAATATAGAACCATCGATTCGCCCGTCCCCTTACGTAAACTTAAGCTCTTATCAGAGGTGAGTGTGGATCCTTGAGATACGCGCGTACGTCAAAGAGAATGGGTATACGGTCGATACTCGATGGGCTCTTTGTCAAGAGATTAGTCTGTGGTTCTACGGAGAGGAACACTGGACCACGCCTGAGGACGTTGCTTCGTTCCTTGCAGGGCTATCAAACGCTGATAATGTCTGTGAAGTTCTAGGTAAACTTTCAGGTAGACATATGTATACAGGGTGTTCGAAAAATAATTTTACGACCGAGAAGCAGGTAATAGTTTTTTTTCTAGAAAACAATACGATTTTTAGACAGTCTTTTTTCCCTTAAAGCAACATTTTCAAAATATTCATAGTCAATGTTCGATGCGCGCGCAGCCTATCTAGTTACTTTTCAACATACGAACCATGTGGGTTCTTCTGTAGTCCTCAGCCCCTCTACCTTATCTCTCAGTTCGTGCTTGTACTTTTTGTTAGCCGTCTACGTATAATTAAAATAAAGAAGGAAACAAATGTACAACTGTAGATAATGAAAATTTCCATTTTTTTTAAAAATGTTTTAACGTAATTATAAGAGATGCTGGCATTATTCACCATGATTTGTAAAGACATTTATACAAGTTTTAACACAGGCTTTCGTGCAAATGGTATCGCAGCCTTAATTTGATCAAAGACTGTCACAATTTTGTTATCGTCGTTACCATTTGTTCCTATGTTCCGCTTATACGAAATCAAATAAATATAGTAATAAAATAAAAATATCAATAATAAAAAATATCAATAATGCTTTTCAAGGAATTGAACAACGATCAATTTTCTTTACTTTTAAAAGACATTTTCGCACCGGGCATCGCGGCTACGTTCGTGCTGTTTTACGAGGTTTCGTTAAGTATTTGCGGAAGCGTGCGATAGTGGGTTTCGTGTGTATATAAGTATACACGGATCGATCCGGTAAAGCCGTCGGCTTTCGTGCAATATAAAGCCTGAGAGTCGCGACGCCAGATGACGTTAGTGTACGTACGTAATACACGCGCAACAAGGGAGGCTTAGGAAAAGACCACCGGACGAGCAACAACTTGCCACTACACCAATTAATCATTTTGAAGTTGAGCATCTCTCCCAGTGGTTTTAAAGTTTTGAGCGACGGGCTAACAAATTTACGTTGTTGCTCGTGCGCATGCGCCTGTCCGTGGAAGTCAATGAAAACGCGACACAGGACATTTCGCGAATGACAAAGAGTCTCGTGCGATGCTTCGTCGTCTTATACGTATGGTTTTTTTTTGACGCCAGACAAAAAAAATTTGATGGATTAGGTGAGAGGTCATTACGTGAGAGGTATTTGAAAAATATTAGATTGATAACTCAGGCATATTTTTTTAGCATGGGAATGTCTGTCGGAGGACCTTAAACAATTTTTTTTTCAATCATACATATAGTCACGTGACCTTCTGCCATGCTATATTGCGTATATTCACATTTGCGAGCGATTGGCGAGGATTTGCGAATTATTTGGTACAGAGAGTAAGGGAGACTCAAGAGCGATTCTCAAAGGGGTTTGTCGTGTCGCAGCATCCAGGCCGATCTGCAAGATCGGCTGCCGCGGAAGGTTCCCTCTTTGACGGCGTCAAGGCCTTCGGTGCCAAACGACGTCTACGTCGAGATGATTTTTCGCGTTCGGTAGCTGCCGTCGGTTTTGGAGATAAAGAGAGTGGATATGCGTATATACAGATGAACGAGGAGGGAGGCTGCAAGTAAAGGGAACAGGATGACGAAGGCGGAGAAGGACGAGGAGTAAGCGCGAACAAGTAGTAGTAAAAGGAGTAGCTCCTTTGCACTTGGCGTGAAAGGCTGTTAGCATAGGAATGGTACCTCTTGAGGAGAGTGGTCCATTGTCAGGTCAGCCGTTCCTTAGAAGTGCCATTGGCTGCGGAGTGTCGTTTCAAGAAAGAACACTGGTCGAATCAAACGGGAACTAAGAAATGTTTCTACATGTGTATATATATATATACATATATTTGTGTGTATGTGTGTGTGAGTATAGTTAACTACAGGTTCGGCAAAGGGGAACGATGATAATAATAATAAGAAAGGAAGCAGAAGACGGACAATAAAAGAAGAGGAAGTAAAGCCAAGAGACGTGTGTGTGCGTGTGCATGTGGGTGTAGGCGTGTGTATGTGTGTGTGTACAGAGCCTGAACGTGTCGTAAACACGGAAGATAAAACAATAAAATTATGGAGCGTAGCCAAGTGAGTCTGCACGTTTCCACGTATGTACGTAGAGGGGTAAAGTAACGTAGAGGAACGAGAGCCAGTTCTCGGTTGGTTTAGCGCCCCTCGTTGGTGCGCCCAGTTTATTAGACGTAATTTCGGGAAGTAAGCCAACACCAAAAATTACGTGCGGATCGCGCGATTCGCGCGATGATTGACTTCGGTCGGTAGGAAAGTTTTTGGGAGAACTTGGAGCCAACTCGAAATGGATTCCGAATAGAGCGTGCGGGTGAGAGAGATACAGTGAGAGGAGGTTGAAGAGTTGAGGGAGATGAGACGAGACGAGAAAATGTGTATGGAAGTTTAGAAGGGGAGTCTGAGGACAGGAAGAACGAGAGAGATTCACGAAGGGTACGAGGTTAGTAAACAGAGAGAAAGAGAATGAGAGAGAATAGAGAGGGCGGATGAGAGAGAGGGAGAGACATGTCAGAGTAAACTAAACTATCGCCCACTTTTCACTCTCGATATCAATCTTTTTATCCGTCTTTTCCCTTCTTTTTTTTTGTAACTTCCTCGTAGCGTAGGTGTGCAAGATTTTAAGCACGCAATTCGACGATGGTCAATATTGTTCCCTACGAACTTACCAGTCAGCGACAGACTCGATATGTAGAGACTTGACAGGTGGATGGAGAGGCAATTTCATTTTTGATAAAGTTTCATATCTAAAGACTTTCGCCCGAGCTAAAAAGTTTCTTTTAACGTGGCGCGAGTGCGCTATGTAAATTTAAGAGGAATTTCACGTGGAACAAACAAACTGAGCAAATCCGATGTAAAGTATTTTTCAGAAGAAAATGAAAAAGTGTGAACCCAGTCAGAACGCAAAATTGGATTTCAACGTTGTACGTCACTCAATCTGCGTGACGCGCGATATCAATGGAGCATTGTATCTTCGGAACACAAGACATCAGTAGCACGCCTTTAGAGTGAAGTAATGCGAAAGAATAACGCCTCGCAATAATTGACAACGTATAGATACTTGGATAGATATTGTAGCATTGAAGAACAAGAACGAGAGAGACGGAGAGAGTGACGGAGAGCGATGAAAGAAAGAAAAAAAAGAATGTAAAAAAAAAGCAATGGAGAATGCCGGGAAACAGTGGTCGACAAAGGGGAACGAGTGGCGCACTCGTGCGGTGGGACGCGGTAATCGGGTCGCACGAATTGCGGGAAATTGATTACGGGCCACGCTGCTGTGTGCCACGCTGTTCGTGCAAATCTTTGTGACATTTTCATTAACTCGCGACGAGCCGGAGACAAAACGAGAGGTGGATGGAAAATGAGGTAAAGGGAGAATACCGGGGATGAATGAGAATTTTGAAACAGTGAATGAGTGAGCGAGAGAGAGAGAGAGAGGGAGGAACTTCGTAGGAAATAATTAAATACGTTTCGTAGAAATTCATATTTATACTAAAGTATATTATTATTATTAACATCGAGAAATGTCTACAGCGGCGTCAAATTCGTTTTAGTCACTTTCCTCTTTACTCTCGGGAAATGACAATCTTATATAGAATACGTGTCCGGGCTGTCTATCCTGCACGTGCGTCCTACTCACGGTGGTCACGGTCACCGTCCAGTACGCTTGTAAATATCCTATAGATGACATAAGAACGTGAAAGTGGAATCAGCAATGACGTTTAAAAACGGTATAGTATATAGAAACAATGATAACAATCATCTTGAGATATATATATATATATATTCCCTTGGTTCATTGACGAGAGGTTACGTTACCTACTGTGGTTTCGTAGATATCGTTGGAATGGATGGCGGCTAATGTGCCAGGGACTATACATTACCCAGAATGCCGTGGTATTTCTCGAAAGGAGGTATCGAGTATGTCTCACGAAGCATCTACAGGAGGAATTACGTTCCGCAAAGGGACTAATGGGAATCCCCATCGTTCGGGTCAGCTGGAAGAAAGGGTGGAGCTGTGCACGTACCGTTAAGTCGACGTCGAGGACGGCGGCTAATAATGCGACGGAGTTCGAAATTGTGGAAATATTGTTGGAAGATGATGAAAACTATAGTAAGCTTTCGTATAAGAAGCCTCGAGAGGCGGAACTACGTAAGACGCCCGGAAGGTTACGATTGAAAAAGTTGATGAACGGTGGAACAAACGTAAGGGTTGCCAAGGTTACGAATTAAAAAAAAATAACAAACTACTTACGTACGTTATATGAAGTTTGAAACAGATTCATTATGATAAGTGAAAAATACAAATTCCATTACTTCGTGTGCAGTTCGTATAGCCATATATTTTTTGTGCAAAAGTAAAAAGAAGCATAGTATACGTCAGACAGATTGCTCGAGTTTAATTACAGCAACCACCTAATTCAGGTGACTCTTTCACATTGAAAATAATAACGAGGTGGCCTCTGTTATATCAATTTTACTCATGTACTGATTATACGTGTAATATACAACGATGTCAAGAACCATCAATTGATTTTACCAAGTTCTCAGTATTTCGCGCGGATACCCTGATTGCGAGTGTCGAAGAAGGGTTAAAATATAGTGAAGTAAAGTGAATGGGTGTTAAAGTAAAATTCAAGGAAACGAAGAAGAAAGGCCGACTACTGAGAAAAGGGTACGAGGAGTGAATTTCTACTATGTGATCGATAAGAAAACAAAATCGACACGTGCAATAAGAGTCGAGTGTCATTTCTGTATTATCCCACAGTTACGATATGTATAAAGCAACCAACAAGTTTACCGTGTAGATATAGTTACCTCTACTTTACCAGCCTGTTATTCTCCAACGACTCGTAAAACACAGTCATAATGGGACGAGCAAATTTCCCCGAAAATTTTCATTCAGACATTTTTATCAGGCCATTTTCGACCCTCCGGCATAATCGGTAAACGCAATTTCAGTACAAGGTCGGATGTGCTGCTGGCGGATTAAATTTCTATGGGGCTGCTTCCCGGTAATGCTCTGCTGCACGTTTATATCTTTACACCTCCTCCCCCCTCCCTCCCTCCCCCCAACCCGTAACAACCTGTACGCTACAGCCGTATATACAAGTACACTATGAATCGGCCCTTGGCGACCTCGTTCCACCAAATCACGGGGGGTAAGGGTTGTTCTCAGAGGGGTTGGCCAGTTGGCTGAATTGGGCAAAGGACGTGTACCGGACATGTACATATACGTACAAAGACAAGGGGTCGAAAGAGCCAATTTGAATAAATGACAATCAATTAGAAAAGCGAAACGAAAGTAAGCACCGTCAGGGGGGTGGCAATTATTTATGAAATAAGTACATCAAGAAGCTAAAACGATACTCGTAAGGAAAATATAAACTGCTAATAAAAGTGCCAGCCGTTATATACAGCCAGAGGGCTGAAAACCCTATGCTTCATTTCAATACTACTTGCGAGCAGGCATTTCGCGATGCTTTGAAGTTGGATGATACTCGCTTT
>JARPRH010000782.1:87295-111300 GCA_031763665.1 Calameuta haemorrhoidalis
AATCAGTTTCCGAGGAAGAAAGAAAGGTTACGTTAGTTGTGCTCCAGCGAATCTTATTTAGCCTCGTTATCCTGAAGTGAGTATCGTTCCCAGCGTCAATCTCATCCCTTAACTATATGGAACGATGAAAGAACTTTATTTCTCCCGAGAGGAGTATAAACGCATCTTATACCTTTTTTTTTCTAAAAAAAAATAAAATAAAAAGAAATACGTTTCTCAATTTGCTACAGCCCATATAGCTAGTTGAACGACGAATGGGAGAGTATAATCCCATGCGGGAGATGGATCGTTGGATGTTCTTAAAAAAAGATGATACCCCTAATGCTGCTGGTATCACATATACGAAAGAAAAAAAAACATGGGTCGATAATTTGATAACGTTGATTAGAAATTAAATCGAGAGATGGAAATTTTAAGAAACTTTATATGTGTCTCTCATTAGTACGGGATAGACGGGTCCTTGTCTCTATTTTGATTATATCCAACTGGCGACATCTTGAGATTCATTCTCACTGTCGCGAAAAGGGGTAAACAAAGTTATCTAAAATTACAACGGGGTACGTAGGATCGTCGTTAAGTTAACGCCCTGGCAGTAACCGTGCGGCCGACGTTGGATTTTATAACGCGGCAGATGGAAGTAGCTAGGAAAAGCCTGGAAGAATCGTATAGCCAAGCGTCGGAACGGTTGCCGTAGAGTTGGCAGGACTGGATGGTGCTTGGAGCAGCTAAACCCAAGATGTAGGTATACGCTTCGTTCTCCAACGTAATGCCCGTGAAATTGTCTCCTTAACACGTTGAATTCTGACACGGAATATAGTGTGCTAGTACGAATCCATAAGAGATACCTACATGTTGATATGCTGGAGGCATCTTTTTTTTTTACGAATAAAAATACTCTTTGCAAAAAAATTTTTAAATATATTTGTGCCAGTGATATATGGGACGAGTGGCCATTAAATATAATTGTAACTGTACGTGAAATTATTTGATGCGAGTGTCAATTTAGAGAGAATTCATATATGGGCAAATATTTCATTTTTATAAAGGATAAACGATACAAGAGCAATTTTCGAATTGCTTATACCGGTATGTGTTAGGTAAATACGACGTGAAATACAGGAGAAGGAAAGAAGGATGGCATTATTATTGTTATTATATACATGAGGGGACTAAATACTAAAGTGGTTATATTAGGATGAAAAGTGTATGAATTATTTTGGAAAAGCTAATACATTTTATTTTTCCTACTAAATTTGAAGTACTGACCATTCGTTATATAAGTACTTTATAATTTCATCGGGCTACATTAATAAGTACCCTCAGTCAAGCACATGTGATTTTCGCTGGAAGTATCATTGAAAATAATATAATAAGCCGTTTCGGGATAGGCAATAGCATGGGAATAAATACCACCTACGCATATGTTTCTAGTTCGCTAAGTGGTGGAGAAAATCAATAAAGCGGGAATTTCAAATGATTCTATATGAACGATTCAGCGATGCGCACCAATAGGCGTACCAATACGTACATTAATACACATTCATATATGTTATATATATATATAGTGAATTTGTAAAAACCAGAGGTGTTTCGTTAACACGCAATAGAGATTAACGTTTGTTGCCTTTGTAAGGGAAATTGCGGACGGAACACCGACGGCAACACTGTAACTCGTAGAACGCAAGGTGGCATTTGCCCGCGCATTTCTCTCACACAAACGACCCTCTTAATCAATCGGCAGCACCTTTATCAATCCTGCGAACCCCCCTCCCTCCCCTGGGTGGGGTCTCAAGTGCCCTACACCATCGTGGCCCTCACCCAACCAGCCAGCCCAACCAGCCCAACCAGCCCTTCAGTATCCATCCCTCTCTTGGAAACTAAAGCCTAAAGCCGTCGTAACAAGCCGCAACTTCAATAAATCTTTCTCTGGGGCATTCGGCGCGTTGTGTAGCAATGGAATGAGTAATGAAGATCGCATTGATCTGTAAGCGTAAGTAGGGAAGGAGTGTGAGAGTCACGGGAGGGGGGATACGCCCCTAGTAAAATTTATCCTCAACGAAAGTTCACAATAGGACGGACGGAAATTATTTTATAGGGGAAAAAAGGGAAAATGGATTTTTCAAAATTTCTAAATTACACTCGATATAATGGTAATTCAATGATAAGAATCAAGATTGTTATTGCTTAGATGTAAGATGATCTGATTTTTTTGGGTGGAACGAGCGCTTTTTTTAGGCTATAAAAGGTAATTCAGCGTAAGTGGCACAAAAGACGAATAGTTGATGGATTTTTGATACAGGGAAATAGTAATTTTTTTTATCTGTTATTTTACGGGTAACGACTTTGGAAGCAAAAAATGGAGCATAACATAATTTTTGTGATAAAACTAACATTTCGTGATAAAACTAAAGCATATTGATAAGTAGCGGGAATCGATAATCACGAGCATTTATATCGACTGCCATGGCAGTCAAATGTATTTCTCTCTACACAGAGAGAAATAGAGTTTCACTGTATATCACGTAATACCAGTACCTTATAATGATTTAAAAAAATCTATATACAATATTCATGCATTATACATATGACGATAAATATTCGTTAGCACGTGAATTATCTCTACAATCTTCGTGTGTCTTTAATACTGCCCTACAAAGTCGTGGATTCAGTGCTCAGATTTCATGGTTTTTATACCCGAAACTGGAAACCTCATTTTTCTCTGTGTACTAACAAAATGTGGGTTCTTTATCAATTTTATCAGGCAAGATACGGTACTTCGTTATATACATATATATATAGAATATATATAGAGAGAGCTTCTCATATACGAACTTACAGAAGGAAAGCTCCTACTCGCTCGATACAGCATAATTTAATAACGCGGAGGCAAATCCTAAAGGAGTTATACGGCATTAAGCCATCCGAGAATAAATCACGCGTAATCTGCTGATTTCATGCTTTGAAGTATGGGGATTAATTGCTATCCGAAAAATAGTGAGGATCATCCCCATTATAATAAATTCACGAGTGAGGTCGGAACCGCGATGTAGATCCGCGACAATTTATGTATTCCTAAAGCTAATTATTTATTACGGTTGGAACCTTCGAAATTTTCTGCTAGTTGACGTAACTCAAAAAGTGTATATAGATATACACATATAACCCGATCTGTCATGATTTTCAATCTAACCTAATTTATTGTGAATACAAATATGCCTATGGTATGCACGTAGTTAGATGTTGACTTTGAATGATTATTTTATTTGTTGAAAAGTAAATGGCAAAATTATATTAAAAAATATATTTCGATATTATTTCAAAATAATTTTTCGAGTGTACCTGTGCCAGCCGCCCCTAGCCTCAGGACAGCGTCGCCTTGCAGTGAGATGGAGAGGGTGGCGGTGTCCTCGAGGCGCGCAAGGACCTCTTCGGGGATGTCCTCAGGTTCGCGGAGGCGGAGGGTGACCTCTCCTCCGCCTCCGCCACTTTGGCCACCCCCACCCCCTGGACTCGTCGACGCCGAATACATGAACACAGATCCGTATCCATGCAGCGACTGCAATGGCAGCCTCACGCCGCCGACCTCCCCGACCGGACCCTGAAAAATCACAAGGACCAAAAGGATAAAGTTCGGGCCTCGTATAATTTGACCATTAACTTTATATTAGGCTACCATTACGTTATAGAATGTTCTTATATATATATATAGGATATATATATATATTTTATATAAGGGATATCAAAAGAAGGCGGCGTCATGCAAAAACATTCATCAAGTCCCAGGAAACACTCAGGAATAAAACATGGCGGATCACGTAGGAGAAAAGAGATGAAATGCCTGTTACGCTTTATTTCAAGTCTCTTCCTTCCGGTGGAAGAGATGATACAGGGAAAATTTACTTTCTTTTTTACTGCGATTAATCGAAGATACGTTATTTTAAATTTAAGCTGGAGTTTTTTCTGGGTCATTCCAGTTCCTTCGGGATTGCCTTGCCCTAGTGTCGTTCTTATATTTTTTTCAGTGGAGCTCATACTCCATTTTTCATTCCTCTCGCTTTTGAAAAGCTTATCAGAGTCTGCCACACTGTGGGCTACTCGAGGCTAATTTCCGATTTTTCAATATTTTGGTAATTTTTATTTTTTTTTACATTCCTGCTTTTCTGTTGTTAACCTCGAGAGTGACGTCATCTCGCAGTCTCTTGAAATAGATCGATTAATTTCCAAATTTATTCAACGTCCCATTGCTCTTTTTAATTTATGTATGATTGCGGGGAAAAGAAAAACTTTATTGACTATTTATGCACATACGACGATTCGTTATTCGTGTAAATTCTTATTCCGCTTAGCAATATCGACTTCCCTTGGACAAATTGTATCCTGCAGGGTGGCACAAAGTCATGCACAGGGGATCAAACGAAAGGATTTTACAAGATGAAAGAAAGTAGTAAAAAACATTTTAAAAGAAAGAAAACAGTAAAAGCTTCTAGCTGCCATACACGTTACGAGAGAAGAAACAATATGATTTATTGATTTCAAGAACTGATCCTTGGAAAACAAGTGAAGCGAAAAGAAGTAAAATAGACGAAAGCGAAGAAACGACAAGTCAGCTAGAAACAGACAAAGAGGTTAGACAAGACTATTGTAAAATATGACGAAATATAAGAGGATATCGAACGATACAAGCAGACAGGGGATACATTTGAATTGGCAAGGCAATAAAAAATCCAGTAACTCCATCAATCGTTAATAAACGCGTTGAAATATCGTGAAAATCCATAATACCGATATTTTCACGTAATACATAAAATCCCAGTACGTATTCGCTCTCGCGTCACGAATATAACGATTGTCACAATAATAAATCTGTATCGTCACACAGCTAAAATAAGAAAGAACAGAGGACGCGTCATGTTATAAATTCGCGCCACCATAAATTACGTGGCCGACGAGCGAACTACTCTCTTCCAGAGAGACGCGACTGGTTCCTACAGTTTCGAGGTACATAAATGGCGAGCGTCGTTAACGGGGAGCTTGGCGTGAAAAAAAAAATAGGGGAAGAAAAAGGGAAAATGGTCAGTTGCCGTGGAAGGGTGGGAAAGAGGCACCGGTGCTGTGGGTAGTTCGAGTGGTTAATGCGACTGTACTTAGAGCCGGGACGCCATGTTTCAACGACGCATTTGGTCGTTGGGAACCAACAGTCCTGTTCCATTATTTACCTAAATTGATTCGTACGGCGGACTATTTCCGCGTCACGTATTTACAGGTATTGGACGGCAAAGCAGGAGGCACACACTGTGCGATCGGAGTAATTTATTTTAATGATCATTTTCGTAATGGCCTTTTGAACATGGCACAGCCTGAATAGACCGCGTCCCTATCACCCTATACGCAAGCTTATAGAAAACGCAGGGTAATAGAGCCTAACGAAAATGGCACCAATGCCATCATAGATAAGGTTACCAATTCCGTGCATATGTTACTAATATGCGTATAATACATCAGAAACTTCATATCATATCAAGCTGCATCACCGAATTATCCGTTACGAATTTGAAGTTGCTTATGTATTTTTTAATAAAAATCTAATCTCCTACAAATTCATTTACTCGATCGATTAACTGATAAAACAGTATTATTCATTTTGAATCCTGATTTTCATACATACAACGTGAAGAAATCAGGTCATGCGAATTGCTTTTACGTTGTTTCCTACTACGAGAAGTAATGTCAAACATGTAGAGTGTAGGAAGTAAATATTTTTTTCTACTTTCTCGAAACCTCCGTAATCATCGATAAGCAAAGAAACAAGAAACGCATTAGGGACGCCGATTTCACTTTCACTAGCCTTGCTAGTAAAATTGTTCTCGGGTAAAGTGTCTGCCTTTTATGAACGAATGTTTGATTTCCCTAGTGTAACTCACGCTATCGGATGCCTAATGGTAATGGCACAATCGACTATCGGTTAGGTTAGTCTTTGCTAATTCGTAACTATACTACTTCCTAGGCGTTCCCGATCGGCTGTCTATTTACCTTGCGTTCGATACCTTCGGAAGGTGTACGTAGCGCCAATGCACGCTTCGATTCGTGCAGCTCATAGGGAATGTACATTAACGAGAATACATTACCAAGCTGGTACAACGAGGTGTAAAGATTGAATTGAGGGACTTTAAAAAAATTGTCAAATTTAATTGATAACGTTATCGACGTTTCACGGTTATTGTATGTGAGAGTTATGTAATTTAATATTTATCGTAATTTTTATTAGCTTTTTAATAAACAAATTTTTTTTCAACAATTTATACTATTAGCAGTGTTATTCTTTGTCCTATAAACTCAGAGTACATAACGTCTACTTGAAACAAGTTGAGGGGATTGAAATGCGTAGGGGGTTGTATCCACAGACTAGCCTTTTAACGTACGTAACAATATTGGGTTCGATGCATGCTATCTCTACGTCACCCCTGAGGACCACTTAACGCGCCTTTTATCCCCCGCGAGTACTTCGAGGGTTATTAAACACCAAGTAACTCGACCCTGCTTACGTTAAGGTTGCCCTCTGTGTCTATATTATTTCTTTTTATTTTTCTTGAAAATTTCAAAGAGCACTTCATTATGATCTTTGATCCTACACGCTGAAGCTTCTTATATTTTTTCCGGAAAGGTCGTGTATACTTAATTATAATATTAATTTTTAACTCGAATAAAAACATACTAAATCCTTCACTCCGATTGCGTAACGATGTACTTTGTACTTTTATACGAGCAGACATTTTTTTTCATTCGATTAATATTGACTATTTTTTTTTTTCTTTATGCTCACCGGTACTATCATCCCCTGAAACGTATTGTGTGCTGTGATTGAATGACAAAAGATGCGTTTGGGCGGACCGAAAGTGCCTTTAAATAGAAATCAAGAGAAAATTGGATCTTTTCATACTTACATTATATACGTGGGTATTTCAGTGCTATTATTAGCTGCGCAGTGTTAGTGAGCATATTTTTATCAAGGGATGAAAAAAAGACGGGAGGGTGAAGAAATTCGTCAGAGCGCTACTGTATATTCTCATATTTGCCGCAGGGCTCGTAAATCGAAGATGGAAAAATGTTCGTTCCTTAAAATTTAATAAGGGAACGAGGTGTCTTCTGTAGCTACGAGAAAAAAGAAGAAGAATAATGAGGGGTAAACAAAACACAAAGTATCAGCCATTTTCGAACCAATTAAAGTAATCGACTAGCGCTAAGAGTTGCCAACTTTCTAAAAACATTTATATCAGCCTGCTTCCCAATAATGACGAAGTTCGCTAAAGGGAGGGATTTTCATATCAGAAATTTTTCTCGTTTACGTTGAGCCGTGTAGTAAAGAAATAATTTTCTACCTAGCCCAATACTTTGATTTACTTTTTTTTTACGGTCTTATAATCAGTAACGGTTGTTCTTTAATATTCATGGATAGCCTCATAAAGTTCTTTTTGCAACTTAGTAGTCAGAACTTTTCCCTTGTCAAGACCTTGACTACCGTAGTCGAATTCCATGACGGTTAGTGAAATTTATGGGCTAAAAGGCAGAATTATATAAGGAAAACACACGTAAACGCCTGACGAACAAAATAGTCTTCCAAGTGAACAAGGATCACAGGAAACCATAAGCTCCGTGCAAATCAAAATTAGCGTTCGTTATTAATGGATGGCAATATTCCAACAGAAAAAAAATGCCAGGATCACAATTGCAATCGTTTTCACCGTAATGGAAAATGTTTACATCGAGTGACGCCATTGTGGACAAATATAACTCGGGGCTTGCGTCCATTACAGACCGACGCGTGACACTGAATTGCACTTAGGGCTTGACGATGGAAACAAAAAATGGTAAAAAGGCGAGAATCCTGCTTCAAATTCCACTTCGGAGGAGCCTAGCTGGGTAGGTAAGTACATGAAGATGAGAACTTGGGCAAGTAATGGGGACAGTACGGAAAATTGAATTTTCTCCCAGGACGTGGCTGCATGCATAGCATTTTGACGTACCCGTTAGAATGTAAACACTGTCGATACGATAGATGGCGGGTGAGTCGAAGGGTGGCAGGGATGATAGTAAGAACTTTTAGATATATTAAAAATATTTTTAAAAGCTTTGAATTCTTCATCTTTCACTTCCTTTTATTATAAGAATTTACTTGATCCTTAACGAGATCAAGATTTCGAATGATTCGACTTCGACATGACGCATCTGGCAGTATAGACGTTAACGTCTTGCGCGTTTCGCTCTTTTGACGTTTATTTACGCTGTGGAATTAGTAATAATATTTTTTTTTTTCCATCCGCCCCTGGGAATCCTCCTGATACACTAACTTTCCATCTTTAATGTTAGCTACACCGAAACAGGTAGGTTAGGTTACCTACGGCTGCCTCCCTCGAAACAGGAGGGTCGTTTGATTTTACGAGCAGCTTGTTGACGAAAATGTTCTGGCGATAAAAACTCGGGTAATACTTTGCCGTCACGTAGAGACGTCCTTCATATATACAATATATATATATATATATTTATTTATTTGTATACACACCCTAACCGGAAGTACCACTCTCGAAATATGCCGAAGAAGCGAAATCGCAAGAGTGATAAACAGCTCGAATATAACCGAAGGATTCAAGACTTCGGCAACTGCCTAACGTATATGATACTGTATATGTATATCTATCTAGGGATGAATGGGGTGCGTTAAGTGTAATGGATGTTTCTGTCGTAAAAAAAAAAATGAGAACGAACAGTGGAAACTTAAGGAAATTACTTCCAGACAAAAAGTAATGACTTTATTGGTTTTGTATAAGAAACGAAACGAGGTCATTCTTTTGGTAAATGTAATAATTCTTTTTTTCGTATGATACAACGTTTTCATAAATGACGTGATTTTGATTACTATCTTAGATTATATTTTTTAGATAAAGTATTTTTTTAAACTAAGATTCACAATTTTAGGGTTATTTCTGATGTAGTTAATAGAAGCTTGCAAACATCCCCTTAATTCATTCTTATCGAAACCCAAGTATATTGCGAACGTGGGTTAATGGAAATTCCTAGCAGACCAGGTAGATACTGTTAAGGATATAGGACGAGAGTGAGTGTGTGTGTGTGTGAGAGAGAGAGAGAGAGAAAGAGAGAGCTGTTTTCGGTCCTCCTCATTTTCATCTTCCTGGAAAATTCACGGTTCGCTTACGCCATCAGCGTGTCACGTCTCGCATCCGTTTCATTCCTACCATTCACTGTAACCCTCCGGTACACAGCCCTATGCAGTAATATATCTATATAGCAACAGGACTTACCATTCCCATATTACAGTTTCGTCATGTCGTGATATTCGCATTAATGGTCGGGTTCAGAAGCCCTATTATTTAACAACCCCCTTATTTCTTTTAAGTACCGGTTAGGGTAAAAAAAATTTAATTTCTCCTCTTTCGTTACCCCTTGAACAACCCTGAAATAAAAACACGATTCCGCTCTTACGTAAAGATGCTAGTAAAAATTGTTGGAGATTGAAAATTATTCGATGGAAGAAAAATAAAAGTTTGCAGTTCGTCTGCCAACAAAATGTTGAACTGGGTAAACACGCGGGTACGCGGGGTGTATGTAGTATAGTAATACGCAATAGCTAGAGCTCTAGGGGTAGGAGTGGCTAGTTACACAAGATATAAAAAGTATGACGAAACGGATGGGCGTTCGGTGTAAATATTGTGGATGCCACAGTAAAACATTTTGGAGCGTAGAAAAACTCCTGGACCCATAGAATGGATGCTGCGGGACGATGCGTGTGTGCATCTGTAGAATATAGGGGAAATGGGAGATATTCGCTGATGAATTATTGTTGCAAAACAGTGGATCGCGAAATGGCAACCAGTATAGCGCGAATCCACGCTGAATACATTTGTTTACAGGGTTTCCAGTTACCAGGCAGTCTCGTTGAAGTCGTACACGTGTAAGCGTGCGATATTTCTTTTTTTTTTAAACATTTTTCTTCCTTCCATTTCGTCATTTAATTTTTTTCATTTTCCAATACACGAAGTTACCTTTTATTTTCAAGTATTTGTGCTTTCGTCTGTTCGCTCTAACTGACGGTCTACTGATCTGCATTAAACGATTGTCACACTAAGCGATTGTAAAAATGCTCCTTCGACGTGGCAAACCTGTTGGAAAATTCGTGAATTTTTATTTCGCTGCGTCTAATAGTGGCAGGTATATTTTTTGCGTTAGACAAAAATGTTACAAAATATCATTTTTGTCGTTAAGATTTTTCGACGTGACGTTGTAATCGACGATCGAATTACTTTAGTCTATTTAGGTAAAAAATTATAAAAATCACAGCGGGGATGGAAATTCATATTCAAGAGTTGCGTATTGGGAATAATAAACGAAGAAAAAAAATATAATCATAATCATAATTGTAACCCTATATTAAAGGCCTTATTCCCTAGCGAATGTGGCGACCGCATAGCCACCAGCTGGAATTCGTTTTAACGAAAGATTTTGCGATAAACTCGCCACCGCTGTGGCCATTCGATTACGCGAGGTATTCGCGGTGCGATGAGGCGACTCGAGAAATATCAATTTAAAAATCCACTCGGTAGACCAGCCATTCGCCGTTTGGTCTGGTCCAGAATAAAATATAAAGGCTTTATATGTATACGAAGCGAATTTATTATAATTATTCTACCTATACCATGGTAGTCATCGATGGAGAAGATGATTGACTAATTGTAGGCCAATTTCGTAATTTCCATCGGGCTGATAATTAACATTCAAATGAAAAATAAATAGCAAATCGATTATTATTATTATATGCGTTGAAAAAATTTTTTTAAATTTTGTTTCCTTTTCCATCACTCGCGGAACTCTTGTCGCGAGCGTCCCGACGCCACATTTAATTGGCGCTTAATGTTTGACTCGCGCTTATTTTAATCAACATCGATTTCATCGAAGGTCCCGATGTCGAGTTCTGCAGCATCTTCAACGTGCCGGCTACCTTCAAAGTGAATCTCAAATGTCAACGAACGACTATACCTTATACGGCATCGCTTCATTCAAACACACCAACTACACGTCCTGGGTTTATAGGTAGACGGAGGTATTTAGGTTGGCTGGGTCTAAGTATACCTCAGGCCGAACTGTCTGCTGTATAGGATTCTAGTCATTTTCTCTGCAGTATCTAAAAGCCCCTTTGATGCGGTCGGAAAAATTGAAGTCACCGAAGACCCATCAAAGAATTCGACTCGATTGTTTTCTTTCGGAATTCCGAGAGTGTCGCGACGCAGCTCGTGCACTTTGGACTTGTGCGAAGAATTAAAGGACATTGGATCCAGTTACTATGTACCTTATATACCTTATATATATATACACTATAGCTATATTGGAAGAATATAAGAATCGGTGCTCTTGTACCTCAAAAGTCAGAGATCATTACCCAATATAAGAAAATGAAAAAACAGTAAAAAAAATTAGCGACAAAAATTTTTAAATAATACTCAAAAAACGCGCGCAATCAATGTAATAATAAAATATATTAAAACACGAGAAAAGTATTATATATCCACATCTGTACGTAAAGGTAGAGAAAAAGAGCAAAGAAATAAATTAAGATGAAATTCGTTCTTTTTTCTCAAAGCGACGTATCCAGCGGGTCCTATACTTGCTATAATAACGAGAGTCTTCCTTATGAAAGCGTTTCCGCCCGAAGCGCTTTTCTTCCATTTCTCACGTAATTACACGAAAGAGAGCAAAGGACGACATAATTCCTCCCTGGTCCCGGATATCTATATATAGATACATATCAACCTAGCACGATTACTGACTCAAGAAGAATCCCATGTACAAAGTTCCATACTATTACACCACCATGGCGTTTCCCATACAGAGTAAAAATTAAGATCCCTACTATACCGACCACCATTAATAATCTAACAACCCCAACCGTCCCACCCATATCAATCTTTTGTTTAGTTTCCAACGCGAGCACCCTGTATATTATATCAATGACAAACCCGTGTAACATGAGTGCAGTATAATTACCGTGTAATAAATCGGGTTCTTGTATGTTAATCGGATGATAAAATAACGTGTCCTTGAAATGTTACACCCACGCAAAGGTGCATTATAATGACGATGCCGCCGACACCTAAACGAAAGACGTTTTACGCGCCTCGCATATTGTCCCATAAACGTACAAGCAGCATAAACACCCACTAGCATATTAGCAACAAGTCCAGGTATAGCGTTGTAGCAGAGTGACATGTGAGACTATAATTTTTCTGTGATTGTGCTATAGAAAATACTTTTTTTTTTCTTTTTTAATACCCCCATGCGAATTCATACACGAGTATTCCATAGAGCTCTGCCTGCGTTGAATGTAACACTGAATTTACTCCCCATAAAAGTCTAGCACGGGCACTACGCATTGCGTTTCATGGCTTATAATGGTTCTAGGTATATTTTGACGATGAAGCCATTACGCATCCGTAAATAAGCGACGTAAAGTGTTTGTTTTGTGGAAAGTAACGGCGCATTAAAAGCAAGGCTTTCGTACTCTGATATTTTAGATCACATACGAAGTCCATATGTATGTACAGGGTCGAGTCATATGAACATACGTATGCAGAGTTACTCGGGACTGATGTACCAGCTGAAGATGGTTCTACCATGTGAATTGATAGAAATCAAATGGATGCTAAATTCAACTGGTACAATAGTACTGAATAACCATGTATACATATGAAATAGCGACCTATCAACCAACATAAACGGTGATCGATATCCTCACCTTATTTCCTCTTCTCACCTACATACATGTAGTCATTATCGTTCATCTCTCATCGAATCCTGCGTGCAACCATCAAAATCTCCAGCCGTGTTAAAAAAAAAATTACATGGTGTGGAATCGATCCTGCCAACTTGAGAAAAGCCGCTGACTATCTCTATGGAATTCCTTGGCGAGCTTCTAGGAAGATAAACATTCAGTTCCTATGTTGAGTATAAAGAGAGACACTTTTTCTTTTTCGCTTTCGCTCTCTCTGTAATGCACGTACAAACACAGGAGAGCAACAGTAGAGAAACGACGTTCAAATGACAAAATACTCATTTATACTCGTCAACGGAGTTAGATTTGAGTTTCGTGGGTAAGGGGAGTGTAGCATACGGGGGTGAGTTTTATGAGCGATGGCTTTACGGGGTGTAACACGTGCACGGGCAGCACGTAATATACCAGCCAGGCAGGCAGCTATGGAACGTGGAAGATACTTTGGCACGCGTATACAGGTGTGTACGTTAGCTGTATATACGTGTGTACATATACGTACAATATACATCCACATATGCAGGACGTCAAGAGTGCCAGCGGGTAGAAATACATATAGGACGATGGTTGGGGGATACTGGAAGCCTGTACGGGGTGCAAGGTGAACCTCCTACCTACAGGCGGTCCCCTCGTCGCGTAGTGTTAGCATCGCATACGTCACGCGCTAGAGAATTGGGCTTAGTACACGAGAGCTGAGAAGTAATCTATCACATCCGCGCCTTCGTTGAGGGACGCCAGGCGTCGTCCTGGGAAATTGAATTATCGTGGAGTTTTTTTTAGCCCCGATACTCGACGGATTTATTTTTTCTTTAATTTTCGCATTTTCAATTACATGACGTGGATATGGATCGGTGGGTGGTAAACTGGGAGGATACTAGGTGCATAGGGGGTAGTAAATACGTAATATAGAATCTAAATATAATATAGCAATACAGAGTAGATATCGAAGAAATGAAACTTTCGAGCAATCCTTATTGTTGGATATACAAATTGCAGGCATCTTCATTGTGTTCGATTATATCTGACTAACCTAAGTTATCTGCCCTAATCTAACCAGGGGCAAAGGGTTTCTCTTTATCAAACGGGACGATTTAGGTTTTCGTTGAACGAGAGGCATTTAACGGCGAAGGTGCGGGGTGCCGGAATACCGAGAGAAATTGGAAAACGGTCACGATAGGCAACCCCGTGAGCACCCCTTGGCAGTCGACGAGGAACCCGAAAGTTTTGAAAAGTTGCCGACCCTGCCCGGAGGCTCGTCCAAAACCTATGGAAACTGTCTGCTGAATTAGCCCTAGCATGGGGTGACTGGGTTAGGCAGATGTCTATGAAGCACGTGATAGAGAGTCTAGAGAGAAATATACAGTACAGTAGTAGAGTTTGGTTAAGTAACAAAGTTATAACTATATCGTGCATTCCTCATTCTTGCTAATGTTTACAGCCACGCGAGATTTGTGTTCCGTTCAAGTGTTGTATAAACGCGTCTAGAAATTCGCACGACAGGAGCTCCTTGTACTAAATTTGAGTATCGAGTCAATTTCGTATATTTTACGACTTGATAGTTAACACCATCCTCAATTACCATACAGACGAGATTTGGGCGAAGGAAACTGCACGAAGTGCAGGAGATTGCCTGACTGCACTTGCGTGTCTGATATCTTTGTAGAAATAGATAACAGTACGTAAAAGTAGGTAGTCTGTATTACTATATAATATTGGAGATGATATATTTACAATAGCCGCAGTCCATGTAGAGGTGTATCGTGTACAAATTTAATTATGAAATTTTCTTATAGGAGTTAACACGTTTGCAGTATTTGTTAAGTGCACTCCAATGCACTTACTTCTCCATCGTGTACCGTGTTAGTCTAGTCAAGGTAAAAGCATTATATTTCCATAAGGTTATATTTATGCGCGTTTGCAACGTGCAATGACGTTTGGTGGAGATGAATTTCACTGATAGGAATAACTCTATTTAATTGAGTATCGAGTAAGTATTGTCATGGTACGTAGGACGTACGAAAGGGAGATGGATGTTTCGGAGTGATCTTTTAAAAGAATATAGGAGAAAAAATGTAACAGCATATGTATGTATGTATGTATATATATATATATATACCAATTATTTTGAAAGCTTTCAGAAGACAAAAAAAGGGGACTGGTACCAACTTGGACATTTTACCAATTGAGTCAGACATTTTTTTTTATATTATCATGTATATTTCATATAGTGTACTATAATTCGCGTGGTGTCTCTGTCTTTTTTCTTCCTGAAGAATTACGTACAAATGTTACATAAAACATTAGGGGTTGTACAATATGAAGTTTCGTGAACATAGGATTAGGTCTCGATGTAATTTATTCTCTGCGGGCAATGTTATCGCAACGATTTTCGAATTTTCGAAAATTTGCACGAAAGGGTTCCACTTTATCATTTTATTATACCGAACACCCCTTCTTATACGCCCTTCATCATTTTCAACCCCCGGTGTTTCGACGCGGCGAGAGCTCTCTGATAAATTCAATTAACTGACTGCTCGCGTGACTCGAAGCCACGAAAGGGGCTAATCATCGCGAAGCCACCCTCATCGATGCTTCGACTATTTATCCGCACGCAAAGATATTCGCGACATGTCATCTCGAGCTTTAATTGTCGCCGAAGTTTTAACGAAGTTAAAAATAAATTTTTATTAAAAAATCTATGTTTATCCAGAAACATTGTTTTTTGTGACAATATACATAATTCATAATGCTGATGTTATTACGTGGGCTAAATTAAGTATCTATTATATTGTACGTATGTATTTAATATGGGGATCGTAAGAATATCGCGAAAACGACAAGGCGGATTCACAAGAGTGGTATACCGTTAACGATTGCAAACTATGTATACGACGTAACCTATTATGTATAGTATAGATATCGTGGCGTATGAACACCTCGAACTCAGAACGAAACGGCGTATTTGCTAATAACGGCTTAACGGTAAACAGCCCATATTATATTACAGCTATAAATTACAGTGCGCTGCGCTATATTTAATTTGCACTCGAGTGGCTGGCGTTACCGCCGCGCCGGTTGCGCTCTTGAAACTTTACCAGTTAGTAGTTACCAATAATTATCCCTGGTGCGTTCGTTGCTCGCGAAATTATAGCACAAGTTCGTCCCGGCGAAAGTTTCGCAATAGGTGCGGGTACCCTAGATCCACCTTCGCGGACCCAATCTCGGAAATGTTATTTCGCAAGCGATTGCATCAGGTCTTTTGGATAAGGCTGAGCTTGCGAAACTGTCGAAACCGGCGAAGTTTCCTGAAAATAGTATTAATAAATGTAAGTATTATCTCCTTATCTTTGTCCCGTCCGTTAACAAATGTTCTAGGGGTAGAGCATTGTCGCAAGTCACAATGAAACGGCCTATGCACGACTGACCGCCATTTAACAATGGGCTGTACCGTAAGTACCACAGGGATAATGTGAAGTTAGTGAACAAAAAAAAATTTGGGTCGCTATCATGAAAAGCGGATCAAGGAATGGAAGTTTCTCTACCCTGTCCCGTAGGTCCGCGACGATTAAACAGTGAATATCGCGCATGTCTACTGGCTTAATCCCCAGCACGATATATTTTCCAACCCGGTAGATGATGTACGCTGGTACCTAACAGGTACCTACGTTAAAGCGAGAGCTTTACGAGACAAAACGCCGTTGACGAGTGAGGACGTCATGCCGAGAATAAAAGAGCGCGTTGACGTCGCGATGGACGCCTATCGTCGAGGGGACCAACGATGACGTTCTCGAGAACCAAACAAAAAGCCGTGTTGTCGTCGCCCGATGGAAACAAAGGGTTATCTTTTTCAATGGGCACATGAGGCTCTGTTACCGCTTCAAGTGTCTCTTGTTTTATAGATATCGTAAACCACCATTGCGCTATATGTATAGTCTAGTAGATGTGTAAAGATACAGGTATACACTGTCTTCGACGTAATTCGCAATAATCCGGAGACAAAATCCAGAACGAAATTGCGAATTTTTCTTCGGGAATTTTCATTCGCGTTCCCGCGTTACGATTCCCTTATTACGGCTTGCAGGAAATCTTGCAATTTTTCTTGATGAGAATTACAAGATTTTACCGTCATCCACCTTTTTCATGGGGTTGATAAACGTAATACGAGTACGCGAATTATTACGTACATATGTACAAAATTCTACCCTCTGTAAATTACAGAGCAGTAGGATTTTTCTCGAGGGAGGTTTCGCAAGTCACTCTGTTAATCAGATGGTCAGGTCTGTCTGGTCCTGTTAGATAGCAATGGGCTTGTCAACGTTTCAAAGGGACTGTGAACGGCTACGGTGTGGGCCATTGATATTTTAGGAGGTGAACCGGGGATGAATTTTTGCGAAAATTATTGATGAGCTACGGTCTGCTCGTGGGAGTAGCTCCCTATCGTATTTACTTTACCTGTATATAGAGGGACTTATTAAATATGCAACAAATATTAGGGAGTGGCTGCGATCACCATAACCTTTGTAGAGAACGCCATACTACCAACTGGCTCCCTATATACAAGCCATAGACGTTAGAAAGGGTGGGCGGAATAATGTTACGTCGGCCATAATTCTACCCCCACGTGCCCGCGGCATGTTTTATTAACTAATGCGAGACCTGAACCGCGAAATACCGTAAAGCGTCGTAACGTCGTTACAAAGCGTCGGGCGTCGAAGATAACGACGGTTTTATATACTACGTGAGGACGTAACGTTTGACACGCGAAATCGAGCGACTCGGCGAAATTTAGCGACGTTATCGAGGGATAACGAATTTAGCCCTTTATCATCAGAAACGTCCCTATCGTAGGGGCAAATCATTTTCCCGTAATGAAAAAGCTTCGAAGTTCCATCCGGAGTATTAAGTGAATATAAAAAAGCTCTCATCGGCCGAGCTTACATATTTTTAGACCAATTAAGGAAAACGAATCGAAATGTATATATCAAGGTAGATTTTCATTCCCCGGTTACGTAATTAGCGTAGGGGTGGATCGCTCGAAAGCTTAAGTGGCTGAAATTTCTCGCGCCGTTCCATAGGCAATGTCAATTAGTTAGACTAATGACGATGCGGGTTCGGGTTAAAGTCTCGCCGCCTCTTTACGTTTATTTTTCTTCCGTTTGAGCGCGCGCTAATTCGCAGACCGATAGAAGAGACAGGATTTTACCCGGCGTCGGGACGCGCGGCGACGTCCTTGCATTCAGCCCCCTCCATATACTCCAACAACGTGAAAGAGCCCCCATACAAAATTTCGTTCGTAACGTAACTTGCATAATAAAGGACTTTCTTATCAGCCCTACGGAACCAGAGCGTAGGCGACAGCAGGATATTGTGCAATATTTTGGACGCCCAAGGGTGGCCGCGCGGGTACCCTAATATTTGTTGTATATTTAATGAGACTGTAAAAGCAGGTCACCAAGAGCTTTTTCTAGCGTCTATATCGTCTCCTTCTCTCTCATTGCATAAGCATTTAATACCACCTTTACTTTTATTAGCTCTATCGACCGCGAAAACCTCGTGGAAACCACCGCCAATTCCCACCTGTCGACTTCACGAGTAATTAATTTAGTTTTGCAATTTTCCTTCCGACGAAACTCTTACGCTCGCGGCTTTAAGTTTCTGCCCGTTTTACATCGGTCCCGATAATACTTAACTTCCTCCCACGTCACGCTACTACCCCTCCGCCCTCCTCCTCCTCCTCTCTCTCTCTCTCTCTCTCTCTCTCTCTCTCTCTCTCTCTCTCTCTCTCTCTCTCTCTCTCTCTCTCTCTCTCTCGCAGCTACCCATTTCGAACCTCGAGATCCGTACTGCACTTTAAATTGCAAATACCATCAGGCTGTTTGCACTTTTCTACTTTTCAACCTTTCCACCACCACTTCGTACCACGTCCCTTCCTGCATATCAAGAATTTTCGAAATTACATCGATACTAGAAAATAATCCTGAATCGGGTGGGTAGTGCTTACGGAAGAAAGAGGTAGAATCCGATGACAAAAGTTATCAAGGCAGTGGATCTGCCTAGGGTATATACGGCTGATAGTAATGCACAGAGTGAAAAATGTTATTACGAGATCAGTATGTAATCACATAGGGAATCTTGAGGGAATAACCAGAGACGAGAATCATGGGGTGGCAGGAAAATTGTAGAATTTCTGTAGGACGACCACGCCCTTAAAAAGGACTTTTCGCCGAGCATCCCGGACGTATCCCTAATCCTAGGAGCGTAACCGAGCGTATCTCCCTTACCCTTCCATCTACAGCGATAAGCCGTTCCGCGCTGAGAATTAGGGGTAAGCGGCTATTCACTTGGTATATCTATATATGCACGCATGAAGAACGTGGCTGACGTGTCTCGTTCGCAAAATCAGTCGAAGTTTTATTGTACGACGAGATAATAGACTGCGTATATATTCGTACAGTTTGCGTAGGATGGGTCGATGATCGTAAGGAATTGTAGGGTCGAGTGGCAAATATTAGTACGAAAACTGGCGCTTGAGCTCGCCGCTCCACCGACGAAAGCTGCTTAAACACCCTCCTCTGGCTCCCAGGCCCCATTCCCTCCGACACAATTCCACCCTGGCAACGCTACCGTACCTTCAGCACTCAGCACTCGGTGGTTAAAAGCTCCAGAGGAGCGGAAACGCAGAGCACCGGTACCTTCCAGCTGGCTAGAACAGCCAATTCGTATATGTACCTACGTTACCTTCAGAAGCAGAGGAGGAGAGAAGCTTCGCTTCCCTACCTTCCCTCGTGGCTTAAATATACACACGTATATATATATGTATATACGCTCTACATATCTAAAGGCGAGTCCATGGTAATGCCAACTAATTACCGGCCGACCGGAAGTTAAAAGTGTGGACAAGCCAGCACTTCCAGCCAGCCGACAAGCGAGAAGCGGTGCACCCGACAATTCCCCTGGAATTAAAGTTCGCCACTGTGGTTACCGTCCATTAGGGCTGCGACGGTTTTCGAGCTGGGCAAACGTGTAAAACTCTTGGTACTTTAATCCCCCCGCTGTCAACTCCTCTAAACGGCTTTTTTTTTTCGCCACAATTTTTTCAACTAACCACACTCACGAAAAAACTGATTACCAGCGTTCGCCTACGAGAGTACGCTATGACGTAGACCGGTGACATTTATGATGATTCTGAAAGCGAAATATTGAGATCGTAGCAAAGTAGGTGCCATTGCGAAATTCCCGAAAGAAGTAACCCTGCCTCGGTTACGAGTTGTTTTTTAAACAGCTCGAAGGGGTTGGAAGAAAAACTGTATGACGGGGTTGTAAACACGCCCGCGTCAAGGGGCGCCATCCGAAACTGAAATGCGATACAAAATTCTCCCTCGTGGCCTCGTATTTTCTTCTTCCTTTCGTCTATTTCTTGCTTGTATATCGGAAGCCAAACCGTAAACGGCTACATGAAAGACGTTGACGTATTTCGTGCAGATTCCGCGTATATGAATATTATGTAAACATGATAATATGACTAGCTATATACTTAGACAGACAGACAGACATATCGTACGTGTAGGATTGACGTTACCTACTCGTTTCAAAGGACGCAGTATCTCTTTATATATTTCTCGTTCGAAAGTTACCTCACCGCAATACCACTCGAGTAAAACGAGCGAGCCTCAACGTTCGCGAAGAATATTTAAACGCGGTCATGTAGCTGCGTACTTTAGCCCGTCGTAATTTCGAAGAGATCCTCTTCTTGCGTAAAAATGAAAACGTCGCGAACACTCGTCGTAACGTAACTTTTTCATTTCCTCCTGACCTCCGGCTTACGTCGCGATGTCCTGGCTTCTCTTGCTGGCGATACGCAATCCCTCCTGTCTACGACCCTTGCATGCTTGGCCCGTTATCCTACGTCGTCATTCTGGCTGGCTGGTCTGACCTGCCGCGGCAGTACCTACTGTCACGTCCCTTCGCGCGGGAATATCTTTTGTACGTGAGACTCTTGAATAAACATGCAGCCGGGAGTATAAAAGAGAACTAAGTATAGCGGACGAAGGCTGGGAAAACCGCGCTGTTACGTGTAAACGATGAAAAATGTTTTCAGGGAAGCCCCGTTGGCGGCCATGCTCGACGTAGAACAAAAGGAGGTGTGATAAGGCACGCGTATATTTTTAACTTAATTACCTTGGCCCTTCTTACAAACACAACCATCTCGCCAGAGGGCGAGCTTTTCCTCTTGCTGGTAGGAAACAAAGCAAATAAAAGCACGGGCGATTACGTTTTGTTTTTGAATTACAGGACGAAATACACACAGTGGCTTCGTAATAGCATCAGTTTTCATCCCCCCGGGTAGGTACGCCTGGAACACAAGACGACTTCGTCTTCAATCTGCATCTTATAGCTATACTTACCTAACCTAACCTAACTGCCTATCTAACAACGCACGTATCCACCAACAGCTGACACCTGCCTGCTTGCCGACTGCCTCTCCTCGTCCTTTGCCATTATGCTAACGATAGAAAAATATTCGAGAAAAACATCCCAAGGAATTTGATTCCGTCGAGTCTTGACGGGCGGGACGCGAAGTTGTGACGTGGAAATGGTTTTAATATTTCTTGTTGAAAAAAAAAGAATCTCCGTGAATGAGCTTGCTTGGCAATTTTCTTTCTCGCGAAATAATAAAGGATCCGGCGGAAGCCGTTCATTTTTTTTTCGATATCACGCCAGCCAACCGATTTTACGAAAACTAAGACGAGAGTAGTTTGTAGGTGGAGCCAATCCTTTAATTTGATTAATTCAAAGACATTTTCCACTCTCGTTTGATCCATCCGGTAGCGACATGGTGTAATCGGTCATATTTAACGGATCGTTTGATGGATTGTGTTCCGGGGTAAGAGACGCGGGGGAACAGGTCGAGACAATGGCGAGGGTGCAAAGAGGTTCGGGAGAGGAGGAAAGTGAAGTGAGTCGACGGTGGCCCCTTTGGGGTGTAGCATTAGTCACATTCGCGCATCAGTCACTCTGACGTTTTCACGTGGGAATATTTAACTTGCTGGCAAATTACTGGTGTCGGACGCACCGCTGTCGCGGGCAGAACTGAACTTTGCGAGCAACGTGACCCCCGGGGATAGATAAGAGTACGTCCTCCTACGGACAAGCAGCGACACTCCTCCTTGGTAGCCCTATTGCGAAGTTCTCATTCGAGTACGGAATTCGCCCTGGCACAGGCTGGGAATACCGCGAATATAATACTGCCGTGAAACCATCTACGTACTTAGTAAGGCTGGTTTACTGTCGTACAGCGGATAAAAAGTAAAACTTATTCTCGTTACTGGCCGGCCAAGAAAATCCATACACTTTCAGGACGTATATTTACCGACGTCCTGCGGTATCAGGACGGAGAGGGAACACGAGTATACATATATCGCAGCAGATACGAAAGTTGAGATAAATGACAGGAAGCGTAATTCAGCGATCCGCTTCCGCGTCGACAGCCGCGAAAGTTCGAAGGCGACGGAACAGAAGCCAACAATAAAACGGGTTTCGGTATTTTTATGAGTACCGAGGACGAGACGAGGCTGGGGAATAAAGTCGGTGACGAGTGAGCATGAGTGCGTACAGTGCAGAGAAATAAGGGAACGTAGCGGCGAGAGGGAGACAGATAGATGGATGGAGTCGGAGGGGCGGAGGGAAGGAAGACGAAGAGCCGGGCAAAAGCATCGCAAGCGAATAAACGTTGGCCAAGGGCCAAAGACTCGGTTGCCGCTGGCACTAAAACTTAATTTGCGTAATGGCGTGTTTAAAATCTGTGGTTTGGATTTGTACTAGTCCAATCACTGGTATAAAAAAAAAAATTTAATGTAAATTCACGTCATTGTGTCGATCTACGGTGAAACAGAGCGAGAGAGGTAATGGGAGAGCGAAGGGAGAAGGGAGACTCAAAATCGATCCATGTTATGGAAAACGTGGGTAGCAAACATCCTGACGTCTTCGGCCTTCGCCATACATCAGCCGGGTCTACCGCATACTTTGATCCTTCCTCTCTAACTTTCCTGTCCTTCCGGTACACTCCGCCCCTCTGAAAAAGCAACCCTCATCCACCTTGATCCTTATGGAGAAATATCCCGTCGGCCCACCGGAACCTCTGCCTCCGCCCTTCCTCTTCTCGTCATTGATGAGCTTAAAGGGAACGTTCAATGAGCGCCGTCCGACCAATTGAATATTTGAAAAGTTCGTAACAAAAAGTAATGGTAGGACGCGCGAGACCTTATCGAAGCTTAGGACAAAAAATGAAGACGAATGAAAACACGAGTCAAGGACCACAGTCAGCTTTTATGCGAAATGGTTAACCCTATCGGCGAAACGTGGTACTGCGCGAGGGACGCAGAATACGGGGCATCGAATGTCGCAAATCTTCCACTAAAGGGGCACTATATAGGTATATAGTCCTGAAGTCGTTAACATTCCCTGGGAAACAAGCAAACAAGAAGTTCCTTTGGAAACGGCCTCGTCGAGACGCGTACGATACGAGTTCGTTTTACAACGTTACGGAGATCCGACAGGACCCGCTGGCTGAAATTGCGAAAGAGAAAAGAGAGAGAGGAGTAAGAGAATAGGTTATGGAACAGTAGAGAAGGAACGACGGAAACGCGTTTGATCGCGTGGCAATTCTACGTTTACGTAGAGTAAATACTTAATTACATACATACACACGTTATATCCAGTGCATAACTAGATACACGTATCTACTATAGTTCATACTTGATATTCAGTGCTATGTAAAAACACAAGGCGATTCGTCACACCGCACGCTCGTTAAACGTCAAGCCGTAATCGGTCATTCCGAAGTCGGATGCGCCGTACAGCATGCGCATGCGCAGTTGAAAATTGAACAATCAAAAGTGCGTTTAGTTGTCCGACACCGTAATTGATTCTCATTATCGGTTTCTAAAAATAGTTACAGAATTCTGGTTATACATCTCAATGGAGTTCAAGGCGCATCTAACACAAAAGCGATACGTGTATTTGACTGATAAAATGGGAAATCATGCTTGGATCTACCTAGGTATATCTGTATATACGGAATCCGTAATAACGTTGGATCCTCGACTACGTCTTACGAATGCCCTGGATGCATCCAGGGATGACAAAGGCTATAAATCAGACGCTTCGCAGAAAG
>JARPRH010000782.1:147151-163364 GCA_031763665.1 Calameuta haemorrhoidalis
GAGAGAGAGAGAGAGAGAGAGAGAGAGAGAGAGAGAGAGAGAGAGAGAGAGAGAGAGAGAGAGAGAGAGAGAAGAAAAAAATTAAAAGAGAGCATCGAACAAAAGCCTCGTCGATAATATCGCGAAAAAAAATTCTTCGACGAATTTTCTATCGCAAAATATTTTCGCGCACCAATCCAGCCTTGATAATTTTAAGATATCGAATTACCTCAACTCGCAAAATTCCTTTTGGCGATAATCCACGCGAATACCAACTCCGCCTGTATCCATGGGGTCACATTTTTTTAAAACTCTTTTCCGGCTTTCGCACGAACGAGATTATGCGTTTCCCGATGACGTTTTCGGCGTCTAAGTAATTACGTCTTTTACCGTATAATCAGTCTACAGTCAGACGCTTGCGAATAGTCGCGATTTTATCGCGAACTCCTCCCTCACCCCTACCGAGCGTATTTCCGTCATCGTTTCTTTTTCACGCACTCACCAAGCATACACTCCGACTTCTTAGCGACTATTTTCGTTTTATTTTATTTTTTTTTAACGAAATTTTTTTTTCTTTATTACTATTTAATCACACTGACTCCTTGCCGCACTGCTGCGGAAACGTTTACGCGAAACGCACATCAGGTATACACGAGGTGGCGAATCGCAAGAGAGAAGAGAACGGCACTCGCGAGACGGACGGAACTGACGGCGTCGAATACGTCGGACTCGTTGGACGGCATGTGATAGTTGTTTGTCGCGTCGCAGCGGCGCTCAGCGTCGGGACGCCCACCACCTGTGGTACCCTTGTCGGGCTGTCCTGTCTTTAATGCTCCACGCAGAGACCCCGCGCGCTCCCAGAGAGAAATACACACGTGTACATATATACATATATATATACAACGTTATATATATATAACATACACGAGAGAGAGAGAGAGAGAAAGAGAGAGAGAGAGAGAAACTAAAAGGAGACACAAGAGAGAAGACAGAGGAGAGTAAATCTATTCCTGGCGATAATGGCGTCGACGACACATCGATAGGAAAAATACAAGATCGTGATCCATCCCTAACAGTTAGGCAAGTACGTTCGAAAATTACCTAGTAAAACAACAGTTGACAGGAAAACAATTAATACTCAAATATTAATAATAATTTAAGATACGTATTTAACAGTCACTTTTTAAAAATATTCTCTCCGTTAACACGTCGTTACCATGGTTACTCATTTTTTTCATTCAAGACACGACACCTGACGTAAAATACGTTTTTCACGTACTACAAGGGCTTATCCTATTTAACAAAAGGACTGATCACGGCGATTCGCCCGACTGGCAAATCTCGTTGGTTCGACCAGACGATTTTAAATTAGCCGCCTCGACCCACTGACACGGTACGAGAAGACGCGAATGTGAACTTGGCCCCTATCGAAAAACCGAAAGTGCCAAAAAGTAACGAGGACATCCGTCTCATCGTGCTACGTAGGCCAGAGTCCCGTTTCGCTATTACACGAAAATTACGACATCAGGAAATATTTTGTATTTCCCGTCATCTTCCTTGTCGGACAGTCTGACGAAGAAGCTTTTAAGACTTTTTTCTACCACGAAAAAATTTTATTTTGACGAAAGCTAAATCTTGGACCTTTTTGATCAGACCTCGTATATACACACGTTTAAAATAAACATGTGGCTACGTTACACGGTCGTGCCGTAAATATATGATCTTTATCGGTAAGAATTTGCCAGAAGGCAATTAGTCGAGAATTAGAACAAACGCGTCACCCTATTGGTCGACAGTACGCATTTACTCTTTCGGCGCGAGTTCTTATAGACGATGATCGTAAAAATACTGTAGGCGTCGTGACGTCCGCGACTTGCCAAAAGTCCGCATTCTTCGCGACATTTCGCACGAGCCACGCTTCCGCCATGAGCGCATCACTGTAGTCCGATCCTCTGCTGCTTCCACTACTTTGTTTCTTGCTTGGTAGTTATACATATACCAAAGATCGCAATCGTCCTGGTACCAGCTACGAAGGCGATTACGAAATTTCTGGTATGACTCTCGAGTTTCTTCTGTCCTGCACTTGACTCCTGACCTTATGAGTTACAACCTGCGGGATCTTCGCTGCAGCCAGCGCAAGTCCCGTTACGCCCAAGATTTACGACGGTTCGCGTTTATCGAGCGGAACCACGTTTCTTGGTTCTTACGGCGAGAGAGAATTGAATCGTTAGTCATTAAAGGTTACGTTACTTTTAATACGCTATCATTATCAACGTCATTGACCAATTTCGAAAAATTGCAAAAATAATAAACAAACCTTTTATACACTGAACAGCAGCATTTTTACGCGACAGTTACGATTGTAATTTATTAAGCTAATTACTTAGAAAGAAGGATGATCGATATCAATGGAATTATAAATATATGTAAAAGAACCGTGTCCAATGGAGTCCGGACGTGGAACACGTTGGCGTCACCTGATAATGTAAATTACGAGGAAGCCGCTCCATCCGAGCTACTGCACCGCAAATCCATCACAACGTTTCTCTGTCCCAGTGGGCCCTGATGGTTCGTGGCGGCGGCCACGTTGCGCTATGGCCGCGCGTAGTGACTCGCGGCAATAAATCACACGATGATGTCGCCGACGTGTTTATTTCTAGGGAAACGCCATATTGTTCATTCGGTACGACATTTTTGGCAGGTGACCAATACAAAATGAACTGTTTGCCAGATATGCAGTATTACTTACACGAAACTTCGTTTATTCGTCGTACATCATTTGGTCAGAACAAACGTAATCGTCATGGGTATTATTAGACGTACCAAAGCATTGAAATTTCAATGAATCACAATGATGCCTTAACACCCGTATGACACGGTATTCCTTATTCAATGAAGTAAACAGGTATATCAAACCAAACGAAGAAACCAGAAAAGAGAGACGTTTTCCAAAAGAAAATCGAAGTATAGTAAGAACACGTGTCCCTCGGCACTCACGTGTTAATTCTGACACCTGGCATCATGACGATACATTTATGCCACTATATATGTATACATCGGTAGAGCAATGCTGAATAAAGAATCGCGGAAGCGGATATCAAGATGAGTAAAAATAACTGACGAATTGCTGGCAGAAATGATGTTGCCATGGTGGCCGTCGGTTCACTGTGGCCAAAACCTTCGCTTCTGATGGACATATCTGTTATTACTGTCACTCGAATCCCCTCGGTCCAAAGCATCCGCAGCATCCCCAACGTTCCTATACCCACCAACCTACGCTCTTCCGTTTGCCAATGTTTCACAGGACGTTTAATGAGACTTTATATAACCAGATTCTCATCCCCTTCGTTTTCCAATGGGAAGAACGTGAAAAATTTTACGTTTCTCTTTTCCTTTACACTGAGAAAAGAAAAGGGAAAAAAAAAAGTGACGACGCAGCTATAACGTTCGTGTAAATTTCTTTCGCTTTTAATCATACCCTGCGCTTTATTATTTGTACAGATATATTTTTTACGTATCGCTATCAAGATTTTAATTGAAATTCGGCGAAACATAGCTCTTTACTCAGCGATATTCGCGAGGGCACTGAAAGGGGTTGGCTGCGGACATATACACAGTGAACGGCCTTAATCAATCTTAATCGCCGTACGGCACGACAGCCACCTGGATTTATTACTTCGTTTATAACTTGGAGAATAAAAAAAAGGAAGGAGAAGATATACGAGAGTAAAGAACTCGAAATGGGACTTAATTCCAAAGAGCAACGATACAGCAACAGGATCGTCTGCTTCAAAGAACTCGTGAGTCTTATCCAAGTTTTCAGCATCGTCGCAAGGTGAGTGTAAAGGACAGGGGTAACGTCTGATAGTAGGTAGCAGAGTAAAATAGAGGCAGGAAGAGGCGCAGCAGAGAGAAAGCATAAGAGGCAGAAGCCTGAAAGCATTGCTGCCACCATGAGAGAAAACGTAATTGTGCACTTCTTCTGGCTTTCCCAGTATCTTCCTTAGAAGCTGCAAAAAAGGCTGACTCTCTTCTCCCGTACTCTCTTCGCTTTCTCTGGCATCTCTCTTTCACGCTGATGAATCTTAATTAGTCTCTCGACTCGTATTTCTAAGCTGGAAACAGAAGCACCCACGGAGAACTACGCGTTTCTGTTTCTGTTTCGTGGAGAGGATAAGTCGAGTGCTCGGAGAGCTACGTGAAGTATTCAAGTTTCTTGCCAACTTTAGAGAAAATCAGTAACACGCTCGTTCCCATATATTATGTATAGTATGTACAGAAACGTGTACATATATACTGTGACGTCATTTTTCGATTCACGGTCACAAGGTGACTCCAGCTACCGATTCAGATAACGTTCTCACTTTCTGATTCCAAGTTATCGGCTATAAGGATCTCGACCAATCAGAATGATTAGTTTCCGAATTTGACTATTGTCACAGGCAGTCTGTCTTCGGACACCGATCGCGGTACCTCGTGCTGGCTCGCGCTCCCGTGCTCTCTGTTTATAGTTTTTCTACTTGTTTCCTATACCGTATAGAAAGTTCTCGTTTGTGTAGTTCTCGCGTTGCTCTAGCAATGTCCAAAAAATTCTATCGATTCTCTGCATGTGTTTCGGAAGTACAGTGCTGTGTTATTGTGCAGCGTTCACCAGAGTGGCCCCTGGATACAGTTCTCCGTCTTCGCGGATAAGCTGAACCAGCTCCGGTGAGACTCTCAATTTATTAATTGGTGGAGGGATCTTGATTTTATAGCTCCGAGTCGGTCTGTTATGTTCTCGATCAATTGCTCTCTGTTTCCGGCACTATTTACTTGACGCTTCCTCCGACCCTCTTGACCTCAACCTAGCAGTCTGAACGGTCGTGCATTTCCGTAACCGTTCGCTCCTGTTCGTGCATCCAGTTGAGTTTGCTGATTTTAAGCGACCTCAAAGATCAGCACCTACGGTTGCGTCTCTCGATTTTACGCGTCTCCAAAATTCGACAGGATCCGTCAGGCTACCCTCTTTTCCGTTAGGTTCCGTCAGTGCTCTCGTTTTGACGGAGTTGAGTCTTTTCCGCCTCAACTCCCAGGTCATACCAAATTGTCAGGTCCAGATGAAACAAGAATTGACTAGAGCCCGCCTAGCATGCGGATGCATGAACGAAGGGTGAACGGCCGAAAGTATCGTAGGTTAATTTTCGAATTTTTATTGTTGATATCGAGTTAAGAAAATACATTACATACATACACTTATAAAATATTCTAGCATCTCGACGACAATGTTATGGACGCTTCGATAAAAGTTCGAACGGGTTATAAGTACTAAGATCGAAAATAAGGGTGAAACACGTGGGAAAAAACTCAGGTGTTGCATTGCTCTTTCTCATTTCCAAAAGTGGATAGTCTCTTGTCCTAGGTTAAGCGACTTAATTTCTGTCTCCTTAGGTTAATCAGTATTACAAAATTTTTGATATTCTTCAGAGCCACGCAGAAAAAAAAATACCACTATCAGGTATTATAAATATAACATGGCAAACTTCTCGACTCTCATTATCCAAGTGAGGGGAGTATAAGGTAACGAAGTCAATGTTATCTCTTATCAGAATATATATTTACAAAAAATAGTCAGGACATTCAAGACGCATTTGCATGAGCGTAACCAATCTTAAAATCGACCGAACAAAACGAAGACACAAGAGTCCTGGCATATTCGACGAAGAACAGCATTTTTCTCTTCCGCCTCCCGCGATACCTTCGTCAGGCAGAGAAGTAACATTTCTAAGAAGGATCGATTCGTCTAAGGACAACGGCTATCCGTTAACGGAAGGGAATAGTCTCCTGGGAGACATCCTCGTCCTGCACCAGCGTCTCGCGCCAACTCAGCCAAATTAATGCCTGTCCCACGCAGTAACTTACCCGCCACCCAGTATATTATACTCCACGATCAGCGTTCGCTGACGAATGGCCGACCATTTTCCAAGCACGAGTTGCCATTTCTCAAGGCGAGCGTACGCGACGTATACGAAGAAGGCGCCTTGAAGAGATGATATAAAACATGAGATAAAAATAATCCGTAAACCGATGACGATTAAATATATATTATTATATGTTTTTTTTTATTTTAATGTAAAAAAAATAATATTAATACATACATATATAGTTATTGCGATAAACCTCAAGAATCTATCATACTTATTATATATCCAGTATGTAATACTAATTGCCTAGTATCGCAGAGGGTGAAGACTGTACGTGTAGGTTAGCAACCGCAAATAATTACCCGATAAATTAATTAAACCCATGGGGAGAATCCCACAAGGATGAGTAAGTATCAGGAGCTTTTGGAGAAGCCACAGCTGATTTATTCACACGAGGTTACGGGTTTATTTTCTCGATGGTGGTTTAGGGTTGTTGTGATAGGTCTCGTGCATCTGTAACGTCTGCATTCCTTGGCCGGTTGCCCGAAGAGGCTTTTCTACTCGCTGAATACCTAATTCACTTGAGAGAACCGCGTGGAAGCGTTTAAAGGTACAGAAACACCGCTAACCTTCTTTTATTAGACGCTACCGGTATAAGGAAGCCGCTACTACGTAATACGAGCCATTTCCGTTACTCGATGTAACGCACCGGTTTTACCAATAGTTTGCAATTGTTCTCGATATCGTGTCGTATAAATGCCTGAAAGTATCGACTTTAGCTACCCGACGACCTGCAGTCAACAAGCAATAAAGCCGACGACGACGAGAACGGAGCAAGTGACACGTCACGACTTTGCACAATAATACGTCAAGTGTCCTTGGTAGACGAAGTGAAGGAGTCGAGCCAAGTCAGTGCCAGAAGCCAATTACGAAATCCACGTTTTCGCCATTTTTCATAGGGTATCCAAAACAAACAGAAATCTCGAGATCCTCGTGGTGATACGCTTAAATTTGTATCAATGCAAGAAAAAGTCTCGTATATATATATTACGTGTTACAAAAAGATGAAAATATTTTTTTTGAACGTTATCAAAATTGATTAATGTCATAATCAAGTGTGTAGTTCGTACGTCGGATAACTGGTCATTGCTCTTGGGGTTAGTAGCGATAGTGTGATAAGTGATGTAGTGCAATCAGGATACACCGGTGAATTAACATCCCATGAAAATTGATGTCTTAACGATCGAATCTCACCTGTACGCTTTAGCTTTGTGTAAGCTCTCCCTCTCTTTCTCTCTGTCTATGCGTCCTCTCGTAGATTCTCATATCCTCTCTGGCGCTCCCTCCAGGTCTCATTGGCGCGATAGCAGTTAACCGTGTAGATTGTATGTGTATTCATGCGCTATTGACCAGGACACCCGTTACAGGCGGCATAATAATGTACACGAATGGAGACCAGACAAGGTATGGGCACACGATAGTAATGGCCAAGTTGCGCCATTGTGCAAAGTTTCGTTGCACCGGGGCGACGGTCGTAGAGCAATGGCTAGTGGCGAGATGAAGAGAGAGGGGGTTAAAGGAGAGAGTGAGAGAAAGCCCTTGTAGTCACGAGAGATAGAGAGAGAGAAAGTTAATAAACGAGAAAGAGAAACAGCGAGGAGGGATGGTATAGAATGCAGGAGGGATGAGGTAGCAGCGCGACCGGAACCGGAAGCTCGTGCAGGCGCCACCGGAAGTGACCTCGTAATTCTCCTTTCCCCTTTCGTCCATCCAGCCATCAAGCCTGAATTATAGGCCGCCTCTAAACCTTTTGTCTGCGCTTTTCCTGTCGAGAATTCGGCTCCGCCGTGGTCCAGCATTAGAGTACGAATTTTCTGCAGGTTTATTTTGCACATCACCAACCCGCGGCGCACTTTATTCTTCTACTCGAACTATAATACGTACTGCAGTCACTTTACTCTCCTTGGCAACTGGTATCAACGTGGTAGTGTAGTAGGGTACCTATACGCTATACGGAATGGTCGCTACGTTTTATCCACCCTTAGGGGGTTAACGAGACAGCGAATTAATTGGTTTCGGCTAATGGGCGCTGGACCCTGGTGGGTTATACCAGGAAGGGAAAGGGCGAGAGAATAAAAAATAAATAAATTACGATGAAAATTAGAAGCGCGTAATTGCTTGACAGCAGGAGTGAAATTGTCAGGGACGAGAGAGAAGGCGATGGACGGTTGACTTTTGAGACTGACGTTAAATCTCTTGATACATCTCAATTAAGTTATTTCCTTTTTGAATGACATCGACGTAATTTCATGGTCGACGTGGTGCGTAGTGGCTATATGTGCTACGGGCATTCGCTCGAACTAGAATGAAAGTAAATGGCGAAAGCGCTTTGGGGAGAACCGACGGATAAAAAGAAACACGGAATTAATTCCCGTTAATTGCTTCGACGAACTTTTACTGAAAGAGTTTCATAGAGAATTGAAAGCTTTTCAACTTCGCTCTCTCGTCGCTCCAAGATGGAATGTCGAATAGAGAATGTCGAAGGTACATACGTATATATAGGGTTAAGCTTACTGGAGGCGGCGGAGTGAGCTAAATGTTGGCAATTCGGAGCACTCTGTTCCCTGATTGCATTTAATTACACGCGCCCAACCTGCAACCTCCTGCAATTGCTACATTGTACGATGGGACAGCTAAGCTTCCTATACGTAGCGTTCTACAATGTTCGGCCAATAGTACGCAACGGTCCCAAGGGTCGACTGAAATCCATCTACAGGGTGTTTCGTATTACAGGGATGTACATTGTCAGAGAGGGATGGAGTACTTTATAATTGTGCACTTGGTAGAGGTACAAGGAATTCGAATTATCTTTTTAAAAAAATGAATAAAGGAAGTTGAAGAAGCAGTGTCTCGCGTCCCAAGCTCAACTTGGCTCCGTATTACGGAAACGGAAGTACGAGCGGGAGGAGAAGCTCAACTCGAGCTTAACAACGGACTGGAAGGAAAATTCCGTAATTAATTCCCGTTCATAATTGGACGGAAATGAAGATTAAAAAGTTCCCTGATTCGCTAATAAGAGACAGAGTACAAACGAATGGAAGCGGTCGCTCGGACATGGTGGGGGGGATGCTGAAGGAGGAGGACGGCCAGTCAGAAAGACGCTCTGAAAGCGAGGATGGAGAAACGGTACTAGTTTGGAAGGTAAATTGGCAATTTAACAAATTTGCGAAGTTTGCACACTAAAATTCACCACGGTAGACGCGACTAAGAGCCGTCGTATTCTACAAATATAAATATATTATTATTCTTATTATTACAGCGAACATACTCGCGACAAGTATCAAAATCTTGCAGGGGATGTATAGAGTTGGTATGGTAGATTAAAAAAAATAGGGTCGCAAATATAAGAAAAATTTTAATACCAAGATATGAAAAAAAGGTTAAAGCATAATTTTTATTTTCTTCCTTCTTTGTCACACGTGTGTTCCATATGCTGTTATACCTATGTCACAGACGTCTGACGAACGAAGAAAAAATTTCAAAAACAATAGGAAACCTATAGTACTCTAACGTTTGAACTGAACAATTTTCGGTAATTCCGTCACGCTCGCGCTCTGTTATTTATCGCCGAGGCGCGCGACGTCGCTTTATAATTTGCAGGCGAAACAAAGGCCTCGGCTAATCCGCGACGCGCGATTTAACCGGCAGAATCATTCTCTAATTAGTCAAGTGGGGTGGCCTACTTGCAACCGGCAGTCAAGCGTTTGGAACACGGAAAATAGTACTAGTAGATTATACCAGCGCCTCGGCTAATCCAGCGTTCCTTAAACGCTCAACTAATTCGAGAATCGCGGATCAGAATGCGCCTGCGACACCGTCAACGGCTGTAACGACGCCGCGTCCTCTGCGCTCCATTGCTACTAACAAGAGCCGTTTGGTACGTGCCAGAGAATCTAAAGAAGTGTAGGAATTGGCGAGAATTGAAAAAGCGTGACAAGGGAAGTGCGATAAGGTAATTGAAATATTTCTTCTGAAAAAAAAAATTAAGTTGGTACTGCCTACTACTCTATTACGTATATTCTTCCGACTTCCGATACGAAGCACGCTCGGAATACACGTATTATTTCTTACCTACTATTTGCCAAACGTATATCTACACTCGACTCAGTCTACACTCCCTTGATGATACAGCTCTTATACAATTTTAGCACCTCCTGCTGATAATATTATTTGATTATTTTTTTTTTCTGTCTTCTCAACAGACTTTATACATACAAGACAATAATTTATAGCGTTATCTATTATCTTTATATAATATATAGTATCTATAGATGTACTTAGGTCGAGTTTAGATTACCCTGATATAATTATACGAGCCTGAGAATGCACTTCTCTTCCTCGTGGAAGAGCAGCTGCCTGGCATAAGTCTCTCGACGTGATTCTAACCAAGTTGCGTAAGTGACACTCGACTCATCAGAGACCTATAATAGGCGTAGACCAGTCTGGTCTAGATAGATAAATATCTACATCTGGTATATAGTACCCGTGGTATATAGTCTCGAGAGAGAGAGAGAGAGAGAGAGAGACAGAGACCAGATTGTTTCGTAAGGTCTCGTATAGATGCCGCTGCCAACAGGGATAAACCCATGGTCCATTGACGTTGCCGTAGCGACCTTCGGAGGGATGCTGGGAAGATTCTTTATTTTCTTAAAAAATTAACTGCTAATCGAATCTTGACAATTCCTCCGTAGGGAGGGATTAATGTTTCATCATGCTGACAACGGACGTCGATTCTTCTCAGGGGTTCGAAGAACTAGAGTAGCGAAAGGGTGGCGCAATGTTTCGTGTCGGTCAGCAATCGATCAAAATCAACCCCTATGCTGGGAGTCAAAAGGGTTTCACGCGATATAGCATGATTCCTTGATCGTCCTCATAGTATCAAAGGGATATAATATGTATACATATATATATATACATATATATACACACACACATAGATAACAACCCTTAATATTCTCACCCTGTAACCGTTGAAAAAACTAATTAGAAAAATCCTTGCACGTTTTCTTCTAGAAACTCGGTTCCTTTCTCTGCGGTTAAGCCGCGCCCGCAATTCCTATTTCCACCCTCGTTCCTTTAGCGACGAACAACAATTACTCATTCACCTGATCGAGCGCCGACCTCCCGACAGGAATAGAAATTCTTAATTGAAATCACGTCTCGAATCAGGGAACTTTTATAATTTCCCAGGCGGTGATGAAAATGAGAGATCGTCTAATACAAAGTGGGGAAACAAGGTGCGCATGCGCTGCTCTCTAACCGGAAGTACGAATCTTCATAATTGTATAGAAATCCCAAGACTCAAAGATGGGAAATGAATCTAGTTCTCGAATTCGTGATTTTTTTTTTTTTCCATCACCTTCACTCAAACATCGAGCATACCGAACGTTTCCATCTTTAATCATCTATCGAAACTATTGATATGATATGAACTATATACATACTATATATTGAACACACATGCTCCTCCACGTATCTAAAAATTTACCTATATCCATATATGTAATATAATCTATCTCACGTGTATCATCCAGTCAAAATCCCAGGCCATATCAGATATAAGAAAAAGAATCAGAAAGATGAGGAAGACGTAAACGGGTGAAAAAGCTTTAACGCGGACATCCATCTCCCGTGACGTAATCTTTTTGTATCCCTTCGCTGCAGTTGCTATACCACCTTTTGATTTGATAACGCGTACCAACTTATCATCGGTCGATTAATTTATCCGAGGAGTTCAGGCTGCTTTCAATTTCACTTATTCTCCTAGCCGTCTAGCCAGGGAGTTGTTCCTTTCCCATATACAGGGTGTCCCGTTCGTATCCAATCTGCCATAGGTCTATCGTACGCCTTTCAATTCGTAGCGGATTCGCATTCTCTAACGGGCATCCCTTTGTTCGTCCGACTGGCTCCGCCCCATCAGCCATCGTATATATCCATTCAACAATGACCAGGCATAGGGAAGCAATTTAAAGCATATTGAGTAACTTCGTACGAACACTGTGTCGCTTGTTTGTCCAGCGAATGTCCACGAAACTGCTCCTGCATGAAATGTTTGCCTAGGAAAAGTCAATATAATAGTCGCACCCCGACAAACCTGCAGCTAACGTATGTGCATCCTCGCAAGCCTGCACTCGAGCAACTGCATAAACCGTTGATCAGAAACGAAGTTTTGCGATATTTTTGTCTGGCGGGAAAATTTAAACAGATTATTGGCTCATGAATTAAGATTGGATTTTAATTGTACGGTATACTATCGTTGTCTTTTTATCTAGGGACAAATTTGTTATCAGTGCATTATATTCCATGTAGGAATATCTAGAGACATGTTATCCAACAGCAGCAAGAAGTTATGCAATTTTTTAGAATGTTCTTAGACAAATCGCTTGATTTTTTTTTTCGAAACTTGAAATATTCAAATTGAAATATTTGTATGATACGTATATATATATGTATATGTACGTATATTTTATTATGTACAGACTATACTGTACATTGCCAATAATCAGTAGTTTAATTCGATTACATGTGGCAAAATAATGAAAATTTACAGAGTAGAAGGGAGAATAAATAACGTGTAATCAAAAATATGATATTTTCATTATGCATCAATCGCAATAATGTCGAAAGCCTTTTATTCTTAATTAACAACAAGTCTAATTATCATTCATCGATTGCCGTCATTCGCGCGAGTAGAATTATAGCCATCAACCACAATCATAACGATAGAACAAGCGTGAAAAAATTAATAAAAAATAATTAGCCAAACAAGAGAAAAAAAAATAAAATTATTATTACCCATAATTCAATAATCAGCAATATAAGCTGCACGATCATCAATCAGAACGTAAAAGCCACAGGCTTTTCAATTACGTCGACAAGCAGCGTCAATAACGAAGAATAGCGTCATATTGAACTAAGCATTATGCGTTCAGTAAACTTCCTGAAGTTATGAATACTGTCAGGCTAATAATCATTTATGCATCCGACACTGTATATACCGATTATAGGTATACCTATTCGTCATAAAATACTACGCCATGAGTAAGTTCAAAGAATATAATACTATCAGCAATTTGTTTGAAGTTTGTCGAACGGATCATTATATCGAACTTGGCCGATAGAGTATATACTATGGGTACCCAATATAAGCCAATGAAAACGCGTACTTGACAGACACACAATACTGACGTAGCATATAGAAAAGAGCCTCGTATAAGTCTCGGCAAGATCCAATTAACGTAATTTTCTGCGATACGACGATTGACTGGCAAATATTGTAACAAAACGAAAAGTCGTTTCTGTGGCTTTTCGTACTTTTATTTCTCTATTTCTAATTATAATAATTACCTATTTCTCTTTAATTTCTTCGGACGATATAAATATAGGTAGTCAGTAAACACATATACATATTTAGTCATATTCCCTATGCTCTTGTTATACTTGGGTTTAACGAGTTTAGCACAAAGACTCTATTGCAACTGGGAAGAAAACACAAAGAAAGGATTCAGGGTAGGATGGTGTGAGAGAGTGAAAGAATGAAAAATAAAAAAAAGATAGAAAAAAGAATAACGTCGACTTTCCAACGTCGTGTACGCGACGTCGACTCTAGGGTGAATATCTCATGAGTCCATGAGCAATTAGCAAGTAATTAGTACTCCTGGTAACGTAACAAGGGAATCTTGGGTAATAAATGAAATCAAAAATAAATTCAAAAGCTTCACGTAACTGCCACCGCAAGGATGAGGTCGTGGCAGTGTCATTGCGCGCCTAATTGGACGTGTAAATTCATTTTACGTTCGTATCTTCCCGCGCCGTTGACTCTCACCTCGACGTCACAACGTTACTAGGATTAAACGGTCGAATGGGCGTGAAGGTAGGCACACGCGACAGGCAATTAACAACGTGGATTAATTAGTGTAAATATTAATAGATATTGTGTACTAGAGGCGCGAAAAGAAATTATTACTATTAATAATTGCAGCAAGTGGCTAAAATTAGTGACCTGACCTAACCTAACCTACCTAAATAAATTTTATTTCCTATATTAATTCTACCCTCTCTCCGATCTTGTTCCCAGGGTCACGTTCTAACAAAGTATAAAGAAAAAAAAATAATGATAACGGGTAACACATAAATCACTATCACGAAACGGGATAAAGTTTGGTAGGTAGAAACGTGGAGTTGAATCAGGTTAGATCTATATATTTTACAGCAGCAAGTCCAGGGTCGTTTCCTTCGTGCTTCTCTCTCAAGGCGATTTCTCAAAACGTTGGCACCGGCTGCGAGCGAATGATCCACCTTCGATTTCCAATTCTCCCACTGTCACATTTCTTATCCCATGGATTCTCCGTCCCCTTTCCCATACAGAGTGCCCTAAACCTTCCCCCACTGAACTTGCTTACCACCCTGTTCGCTCAGCTTGAACTCCCTTCGTTTTTTCTCACCTTGCTCCAGCTCCACAGGGTTGCTCCGCAGCCACCGCTCCCACCTTATACTTCAGCCAGCACCATACGTTATACGTCTTGCCGCAGAAGTCTTACACTCAAAATCACCCTCAACCACCCCTATCCTTTCTATACATATTTCTCTTACGGATTTGCTCCAAAAACCATCCCCCAATCCGACGCCTTGTTGATTCGATCCTGATCCTGACTACACGTGTGCGTGCAAAACCGGAAGTTCAATATCAGAGACAACTGTACGATACGTACACGATGCACGTGTTGCTCTACCGGTGATACGGAAGTTACTACATAGACCTCGCGCCATCGACCCCCTGGCGTTTACCCTTGTACTTATTCCCTTGAGTTACTTATGGATACTCTGCTATCCTGCAGGGCTCTCCGTCGAGTCTAATCATATAGGGTGTCTGCCCCTGTCGGAAAATAATGCAGTCTCCTGTGCAGCTTGGTTACGTATTAGAGTTTTCACTTTCAGCGTTAGGGGGTGTATATGCATACAGTGTGTCCCTCTCGACGTAACTCTGGGTTAACCCGTGCCCCTTAACGAAAGCTAAATAAAAGGATGTTTGAGGGGTGGCTTCGGCTCAAAGGCTGATGGGTTGACGCTATTAACGAAAACTCACCCCGACCTCCGAGATGCAACCAACCACCCCTCTATACTGTAGGTATATACAATATATGTATATGTTAGTGCTTGCAGTTCGGTAGGTTGCGGCTCGCGTCTCTCTACTCCAGCTTTAATCCTTGCTTGATTATAATCTCGTCAACGAGTTACGCCGTTACCCAAACCCCTTTATCCTCATCCCCATTCTCACCCTATTCTACATTGCACCCTACTTTGCTACATTATGTAGAGCCGAGCTTGATGCACCTTCAGCATTGAAATATACTTACGTAAGTACGGTCTCGCGAGACGGAACCTGAAAATTCTTCGGATTAGTCTACATAAATAGATTCTGAGACCTAAGGGATGCGCGTGATCGCTTTGATGATTCGATTGAGAGAATTTTATTATCTAAAGACGAAAAAAATTAAAGAAACAAAAGATCTTCGAATTAAAGAAAATCTACATTGGCTACAGGTCTTTCCAAAAACAAACACCCTCAAATGAGTACGTAAAGATCATAGTCAGTAATATTCCTACCCTTAACGTAAAGACTTCCCCAAAGGGCACTACCACTCTTAGTGTAAAGAATTGATTGCACCCTATTTGGCCAGTGTAGAAAACCTTCTAAAAAGAATTTTAGGGGCGGTTTTGTATCCAAGAGAAAGCAGAGCCTCCCTTTAATATCCTCAGGCATCAGAGGGTGGTGAATCCATTGAGCAAGGTAACCCACGAGAAACGTACCGAGAAAAAAGCATAGCGAAAGGGGTTGAACGTACCGAAGTACGTTTCACCCCCTTTTTTTTTCACTTTTTAATAATGAAAACCAGGATATAATTGGTCAAAGGGTGCAGACGGGAAAGGTTTCGCTGCTCGAAGGATGGTGGCGGTGGTGGCATTACTGTAAAACGATCCCCGTCCATTCCAACTAATGACGGCACTCGCGCCATTGCCTTTATACCTATGGAGCCATTTCAGGAGGATTAAGTCATTTTTCTCAACTCCATCCAAATAGAGAATTTACCTTCACCGTGCCTCCCGCGCATGCACGCATCGACCCAATCCCTATACCCACTTTACTGTCAATTAGCGAAGCGACCATCATTAGGTAATTTATTATAAACGAACGGAAAATCCTTTTCCAACGGGTAATCTCATGCCAGGCATGAAAACCAATGAGGCTGCGTACAAAATAACGTCCACTTGTT
>JARPRH010000782.1:209567-219849 GCA_031763665.1 Calameuta haemorrhoidalis
AGATACTACGTTACACCCGTGTCATCCCGGGTGTCCTCGATATTTCAGATTTACGCCGTTCGAACGAAATATTTTTTTTGTTCTTTCTCTCCACCCCCCCCCCCCCTTCCTACATACTACTTTCTATTTCTTTTTCGCTTGACAAACTCCGCGGTTAACCCATTTCACGGCCCTTTCTCTTACCCTGCTTAGGATGCTGAAACATACGTATAGGAATGACGTTTTGCTTCGATTCTGCTAGCAAGACGAAAACTGTAATAAATTTTGGAAATAAAAAGATTTTTATTTGTCAAATATTATATGCCTTTGGAAATATTACTAAGAAGTAGGTATATCGTTTATAATATTTTGCTTTTATGTGTTAATAATGTTACTCCGAAATGAGTGACAGTTGAGAGATGAAATAATGGATTGATATAATATTTGATTTATTTATGATTATTTTTTTTATTTAACGTAGCCGATGAAATTTTGGTATTGTTGTTAATAATAATTGTCGCGAAAATTGCAAAGACGAGTGTTGAATTATATGTAATTCATGATGAATATTGCACGTGACATGTAGTCGTACGAGAATTTGAAAACCGTCAATGCCAATTCGCTGATTTCACGGTCGCAACTTAAGAGCCGTCGTAACACGAAATGGCACACAATGGAGCGACTAATTAAACTAATTATGAGTTTCCGATATTAGTCTCCGAGTCGTGTCGTCTGCACAGAGCAATAATGGCGTCGACCTATTGCCTTGGTGGAAACGGAAATGTCTATTGAGATACATTCGCGAGAAAGTTAGTCGCCCTTTGTCATAGCTGGAGATTGCAAATTACCAGACGTCGTCCGACGACCGCGACGATGCGTTTCTTGCGATCTGTACCTTGCGGAATATTCGTTCCACGATACATGGGCGTCCCGACGTTTGGCGTCATCGTGACGTATCGAGAGTCAGTCAAATATCAGTTAATATATGAGATAAACTGCAAGGTTCGTCAATATATAATAATAGTCACGTGATGAATATTAAAAAATATATATATATATAGCGCACGGAATTAAAGAATTTTTATTCATACCAACCTAAGCGCAATGAAGACGCGGAAGCTTCGACATAAATTAATGACGACAATTTCCAAATCCAAACGCGACCTTATTGCCCTACGAGAAGACCGGATATGCCGGGTTGGAAAAGTCGAATGAAATTTCCACGTGAAGTAAATTCGTTGGGAATGTTTTGAAAAGTTTGTCCCTTTATGCGAATAGGGAGACGAACGTTGGTGCCATGGGAATAAGAGGAGGACAGAGAGAGAAGCCGGGACGAATAAAGGTGCTCGAGTGAAAGGGGAGGTAGAAGGTAACTGTTTTATTTCACATATTATTACAGCCTTATAATTTTTCGAGGGCGGTAAAATTTATTCATAGCGCGGCTAACCCTGTTACGGGGTTTTACCAAGCACGACGAGACCACCAGGATAAAGTGCCATTTCTCATCGAAATGCTTCTAACTTTTGCGATTTTTCAGTTCACATCGACTTGGCTAACCGCGAGCACCATGGGATTTCGCGAGCATCTCGCGGCGTCGCGACGCCTCGTTCAAAGTACGTACCTGTATACAGATAAAGGTAAGGGAAACTCACGATTCCTCAAAAGCGTAGGAAGAGAAAGAGCCAAAGCCTCCAGCACTTCCGTAACACGTTGAATCCGCTTGATTTCTCTCCGGGATCCATTAATCGCGTGAAAAGCTCCCAAAGCGCTGGCTGCATCTCTAATCCAGTACCGCGACGTAGTTTAACGTCTCGAACAAAAAGACACGTCAGTCGACGCGTTAACGCTACGACGTCGGAAAATTCCGTAGACGCGAGCCAAGACGATCCCCATCGACGACGAAACTTCCTACTTGCCACTTGGTAGTCGGGGTCGCTTCGACTTCCCCTCGGCAAGTACTTGGAGCGTTTCCATTGAAATATTCACAAAAGACGACCTTCAAGAGTTGAACCTTGAAACAATGGAAGAAACTCAAAACTCCGTACCCTCGAGTATTATCGAATTCGTTATATCACAATTACTAAGGTCGTCATTTTAGACTAGTTTCAGGGGGACTCTTATACACTGTATTCCTTAAAGAGTTGACCTCTCGAAATGACATGTCGCATACGAGTATATCTATAAGGTTATACACCCTGACTGACATGTGCACGCATATGCAGCACGTACTGTACAGCCATGGCTAGAAGGGACTATGGCAGAACATGGTGGGTTGTGTCAAGCAGTATATACCCTGCAGGCGACATGTATTATTCAGTCTGACACTTGTGCTACGCTATGGAGGATCTGGGAAGATGCCGTAAAAATAAATATACGCTGTAAACGCGGACCGAAATATTATTTCTTACGATACTAAGTGACAAGCTGACGGGCGTTCGGAGATATTCGTACACGGGGAGCGATAATGGTCGCGTGAATAATGTAAAGGCAGTCGTAATTCTGCCTAGGCAACCTGCTAAATCCGTTATGTCACTCGCTCGTTTTCACCGGAAAGCGTCGTCTTCTTATCTTTCGGAGTAAATTTCATTATGTATGCACCGACGTCAAATCAAGTATCGATCACGTCAGACAAACTCGCAACAACCAAAAGAATTCAGCGTACACGTGTTTACTGAAATACTTCGTTAACTCTCTTTTATTACGACTGCGTTCAGCTGCACGAGTAACCGTAGTCTATATACGTAGTAAGCAGTCCATTCATTCGGCTACGACGTGGCGATTCATTCAGGGAAATATAACGTGGGAGAAAAAGGTGGGAGTCTCTTTGAACCCAAAGAGACGCCGAGATAATATTAGCTGTATCGCCGACTATTACGCGCGTCCTTTCTAATAGCCCGCCATTAGAGATAATTAATGTAAATTATGCGTAACGGGCCATAATTAAAAAGAGCGTTTATGAACGACAAAGGTAAATTGAGCGTGGCGGGTGGACGCGATGTGCTATGATAAGTTACTCCTCTCTCTCTCTCTCTCTCACTTAACTGATTTTCGTTCTATCCTTCAATATTATAACTATAATTACTTTGCTGATCATTTTCGTATATACTAATCTTGTGACTCTCGTAACTTGTGCGAGGGGATACAAAGAATAAACTGTAGAATGACATCTGTAGAATCAGGTTACGGGTAACTGGAAATGGACTGCTCCTGAGTTTTGATAAAACTAAATCTATAATCCATGGAACTTCTCGGCACCTAGATCAAATTCAATTTGAAAATGTCTCGAAAGTATTTGTAAACCAAATCGAAATTCCTTATGAACAGGAAATATAAATTCTTGGTATCACCGTTGCTTGTAACTTCTTGTGGAATAGCAAGACGACAAATAACTTTAGTAAAATTGATGCTGCCGTGTATCAGTTGAAATTAAGACGTAACCTTGTACCTTCCTTCATCGGTAGCAACCTACTACAAGGGCTTATTCAACCTGTAATAGATTATTGGTGCTTGGTCGCACATGATATGACAGGAGAGCAAGAACAAAAGCTTAAAAGTGCCCTTAACGCAGCAATTCGCCTCATATTCAATGTTAAAGTGTGGAAAAACATCACGCCCTAGTATGACAAATTAAAATGGCTAAAAGTGACGTCACGGCGACAGTATATATATATCAGGTTCTTTGACTTGCAATATCCTCTATACCAAGCGCCCTAGTTATCTTTTCAGCATCTTCGTCTCTCACGGCTCAAATAGAACAAGAAATACGCGAGCCAAATTGGATGATATGGTAATACCAAAATGTAGAATAGAAATCTATTAAAAAATCTTTTCGCCTCTCAGCAATATATTTTTGGAACTCCCTACATAGCACAGTAAAATACGTCTCAACGATCTCCTCTTTTAAATCGAGATTCTACCTGTACCTTCTACATAAATAAAAAAAACCAGCTCTCAGCTGGTTATGGATAACCAAATTGTGGAATCTACATGGACACTAGGGATCTTCTTCTTGCTGGTATCCTCTTCCCGTTTCTTCGCTGTCAAAATTACACATTAAACTTAATTTTTGAGAGAAATTATTTTTTTAACTGTAAATGTATATTTACAATCACTCTAACGCTCAATAAAGATATTCATTCATTCATTCATTCATTTATTCATTCTCCCCCCCCCCCCCCCCCTCCACGAGAGAAAAATGTCATAAAACTAGGGATAACACTCTCACGGTCATAGGAAACTAAAGTCTTCTCTGCCCCTCACGATCCAGCAACCTGAGTACCCGACACGAGCGGAGGGTCGTCGGGCGCATCCACAACAGAGCGTCGTCGTTATTAATAAGAACAAACGTTACGAGGCAGACGCGTTACTCATTCTCTGTCAACTTTCATAAGTGAATATTATTCTCTGCTTGACTTATGCGGTGGTCGCTTCCTTTTATACAGTCTATAAGCAACTTGAAAAGCAGCCATTAAGCCATTGTCATTCCCTCCTGGCAACAAGTGCTCGAACGACATTAGGCAGCATCCTTTGAAGAATTGAATATCATTTTATGATAATTTTATTATTAGTACATATATACATATATGTGGATTAATCGTTATTTTCTTACGGAATTTCAGTTTGGGGTGACTCCTGTACACCGTAAGACCACAAGACACTTGGCCCCTCGAGATAAAACAGATATCGGACCGTGCCCATATACTACGGTCTACATAGATGGAGAGCTTTAGAGACTCTATGGTTTTATGGTGCCCGACGGAGACGAGTCATATCGTGTGAAATATCTCAGGCCGATAAATCTTCTCTTCCTAGCTGGAGTCCCTAGAGTCCAGGGCCATCTGGTGGCAGCGGAGCAACAGCGGAGCAGCACCGTGCCAAAGCGCGTCTCTAAGATTTTCCAACGAATGGTTATTACGGACTTTTCAGTGCTCGTATTGCAATGAGCCGTGGTCCAGATCTGGATGGAGGATTGGAATTGGTATGAGGGAGTTAGCTCAATGGGTTCAATGTGGCTTCATATTTTCTATTTCCCCGAGATAACCAGCGAACCAAGCTAGCGAGCTCTACGGTCGATATCCAATATCTGTTTGCTAATATTTCACATATGGCTGCCACGGGCTCTTACCTCTTACCTATATGTGTGTATATATATGAGTATAAGTATATATGTATATCCCTCTTACACACCAGCGTCGTATCGGCATGCCTCGACGAGCCTTCAATTGCCACGAGGGAGGAAATACTTCATCCATTCATTTCCCACGAGGCAAATTCGTGCCGTGTGTCAACATACAGATCAACCTGTGGTTACCTATATGCAAAATTAATTTAAATATACGATTTAAATTGGTTCACGGTAATTCCTTTATTTCCTTTATTCACTAACCAGCAGTCCACGAAATCACCTAGTATCAACTTATTCGCCGACAGTTTGACTTGGAAAGTTAACCCTTTACACTCCGCTAGCGCCACTACGGCGACACACGCAGTTACTGGTAACTCGTATAATTCCCAAAGTTTTATAAGGATTCATAAATTGGTATACCCAGAATCCACAGGAGTCTAAGGAATGAAATTCTGTGATTTCAAATAAAATGAAAAACTATGACGCAGCATCCATAAAAAAATTAACTGCAAACGTATCTAGCTGTACATCATTTAAGTGGAAAATCGCCGTAGCCTCCACTACCCCTATTTAACCGCCAGTAAGAAAGTTAGATAGCTTAGGGAAGCGTACAAGTAAATAACAAGCATGAAGAGATATAGTTGTGCGGCAGAGTCTGTAATTAAAACCAGTTGGTATTTACTTGGGGGTAATGAAGGGGCAAACACACAGTTTGTCTCCGTTAGTTGTATCTATCTAGCTACACCCGCCTACCTAGTGTATCCACCACCTTCGTCCTTCAGCTTCCCCAGTATACATATACACACATATATATATATATATATATATATATATATATATTCGATCCATAAGAAAGTAGATGGTTGACTAACGCAATAGCCCAGAAGCTTTCCAGCTGAATATGTATGTACAATTTCTCCATTAAATCACCAACAATTTCGCATACGAGGATCACAGCCAAAGAGTCGCGCTCGAACCGGAAACGAGCGCCTGTTATGATTACGAGCAATCGTTATCCACATTTCATTGAAGAAAGTACCCATAGCAACCCCTTAAGAAGGCATCCCCTCGTATCAACGAAGACGAAACGTATAGCATTTCGTAAAGGGAATTCGAAGAGTTCAAAAACATCATAAATATCAATCGGGATGTTTGAGATTTCTCGATTCCCAATTCGATTATCCGCAATCGATATCTCGATTGAATATTCCGTAATGGTGATCCAAGTCGAGGAACGATATTCGCGACCGTCATGGAGGCGGCTCGTTCTGAATATCGTTAGGCTTAACGACCGGGTCATCGATCAGCCAAAAGTAAAATCCCGTCGTCCCATTATTCTCTGGGAGCGGCGGGGCAGGAAACGACCGCGGAGGAAGCGGACGTTTGACTGGACACGTACGAGCCATTCGGAATGGACAATGCGAGGGACACCACTTCGTGTGCTATTCCTAGCTCCCTCGTGTGCGCCCATTTCATCCCCGAAAAGCGTTCGTATATTTCACTCTATAGAATCGCGTGTGCTTAACCGCCGACGCATTGATTTCCGTTTAGGCTCGTCGTGACGGGTGACGAGGTAGGTGGGGAAGAGGGTGGAGTTGTTTCTCACTGTGTCCCAAGGGCACGCATGTGCGCCAGGACTTTACGCACGTGCCTCTACCTACGGTATATATAATATATATATATATATATATATATTATAGAGCCATGTACAATATATACATTACGTACGGGGTCGCAGGTAAGAGCGAGAGTGAGAGGAAGGAAAAGATGAGAGAAGGCAGACACGTCTCACATAATCCTCGAGCCCTGCGCAAAAATGCGTCTGATCCACCTAATCCCTTATTCCCCGCCACGATAGATTGATATCGGTCGTTCAAGCTGACACTCTTTTTTTTCTCCCTCTAGGAAGGCACAAACGCTACCTCCATCGTCACAGTCAAGCCTACCACTGTATAGTGTGGTTAGAAGAAAAAAAAGCTACCAAACCTCCAAGCCACAGCATCCTTCAGCGATCCATCTTCAGGAATAGACCGTATGAGTAGAGTATAATACTGTACTGTAATAATGTGTGTACACCTAATTCCACGGTTGGTCTCGCGCAATAAAAAATCGCAAAGCTATACACAGTGCTTTACGATTAGTCGGCTTGAGTCTTAAGCAATATATTTATTGCTTTATCTTATAGTTGGTATATGAGAGAAAAAAGTGAAGGCCAGTAATGAGAATAGTATGTATGAATAGTACATGGTTATGATTACGATTAGTCTGCTTGAGTCTTAAGAGATATATTTATTGCTTTATCTTATAGTTGGTATATGAGAGAAAAAAGTGAAGGCCAGTAATGGGAATAGTATGTATGAATAGTATATGGTATATAGAATGACTATTAGGTAGCTGATAATCTAGAGTCTATTGTGTGTACAGTATAGTGGGTAAAGTTACTATAGGTTGTTAGGGGGACGGATGGACGCGTATAAGCATCAGGTAGGTATAGGCTAGGTATAATGTCCTCGTTACTGGTTATAAATCTTGGAGAACGAGCAGAAAGTTGGAACGGTACTGGTGTTTTTCAAAGTCCGATGAAGTTTAAACGGACCACTTAACGAGGATTGGAAGGGTAAAGGACGGTGTACGGATGGGCCGTGGCTGTATAACAATTGGACGACGGCCCATAGTTTGAGCGACAGCGCAGATGCGGCAAAAATATTCACAATTACGCGTCAAGCGTCTGTAGTCGCTCGTCTGCCGCGCCCGTGAATAATAGATAGAGAAGCACCGCGGCTTTCTTGGAAATTCAACTGGTCCAGAAATTGGCACAAGGTTCGAAACGGCCATCTTACCGACGGGCGCCATGCGGTTTTTCATTGCTATTTTTGTTACGGACCCGACGGCAGACGTCGATCGCGAAACCGACGGAGGTCGCTAAAAAAAAACATACTTTAATCATCCCCCTCATTTATTCTCGTGTAAGACTACACCGCGATTCTTATACGTTCTTTGATGTATGACGTATCTTTGTGCGTTTACCGCGCACGTGGAAACGAAAGGGTTATTTTTAACTCGTCCTGCGATTCTTTAGTCGCAACGTGATACTTTATTTTTTGTCCTGGGATCAGATGCGTTTTAAACCGACGTATTTAAAGACGCGCCTGACTTTATTCTATGGGACGAGGAAAGGTCAGCTGGTATTTTGTGCGATGGTGTAAAAAAAGAAGTAACACAAAAAAAATAGTGGGAACGTTGCGGTCGGGGGATGAAAACCGCGAGAAGCTACGTACCGTTGAAATTCCATTGGGTCCTCGATCTATACGTGTAGCGCTGCTATGGGGAAGTGCAGGTTTTAAAATTCCCCTCGCATCTGCAATTCTAACGAACGTCCCTGCAATTCGCTAGAGAGGGTCGGCCGATGGCGAGTCAGTGGCTTGCATAAGCATTCAGCATCCAAATAATAGGGATAGTGGCTGTTTTACTATATGCTAGAGAATTTTTAATGCGACAATAATCTAGAGAATTGAATTCGTATATAAAATGTACAATTAAATGCAACATTAAACCTCACTAAATTCAATTACTAAGTGATCGTCCTGGGGATGTGATATTATTGGGAGGTCGTTATATGCAAAAGGGTTAGATGTACAAACATTTTTTAATGTTCAGCTAATTTGTTACTGTATAGATGGTATTGGGACCGTATATCCCCTTTAGGAATTACTGAACGCGGAACTCCCTTTTACCTAGGGTGTAACTCTTCCTCGTGACCCTTTCGACGTTCTATATTTCATGGTTCCATGGTCAGGCGCGAACACACCCCGTCTCTACGTGGAAACCCCCGAAATTGGAGCATGGCCAAGAGTCGTCGGCTATACTTTTTCTTTTTCACCCTTTCTCCATCCCTTTCTCCTGGACCCGTTTCCCTCGGTTTTACTGCTCTTTTATTCCATGTAACTTTCTCCCTCCCACACTGTCATCCTCTCGCATTCCCCAACTACCCTCATTTCTCTCCCTCCTATACACTCGCCCTATCTCCTTGGCGTCTCAACTCGCCCCTCGATCCGAACCACTCGGAGCTCACGGAGTCTCTCCCCGTTTCTCTATAAATTATTGTTTATCCTGCTTCGCACACTGTTTCGCAAGCGTGGTTATTATTTGTTATTAATAATATTTTGCTGGCTCGGCTAACGGATAAAGAGCGGGGTCTATACTGTGTAGTGAGTGTAGTTAAGGGGTTGCGCTGGTGCACCCTGGTTGGAAGATTACGATGTCGGGAGGATCGTTTGCTTAGTCGAGCAAACGAAAAACGGCAGGCGGTGTCTGTAATGTAACGGGTGAGACTAGGAAAAATATTTTATCCGTGTAGTATGATTCACTGAATAGTCATGAATTTGCATGTAAATCTGCAATGCTACGGGACTTAGATGGAGATCGAAGCTGGGACTGACTGAGAGTAGAGCGTGAGATCGGAAAAATGATGGGACAAAAAGAGCTAACGAATTGAAATGGATAGATAGATAAACAAAAGTAGGCGGGTACAAGAAGAAATGGGAAAACGATGCCTTCGTAAAAGTAAATGAGTTCGTAATTTTCCGGTGACTCACGTCGCTACCGATCGTTAACTTTTCCCTGGCTGGAGACTCGAAACAATTCCAGGTCGTATTAGACTGTAAAAGAGATCCCATCGTTGCTTCGAATTACCTGTAATTAATTAACCTTGATAACAATAAAAAAAACAAAGCTCAAAATATGCTGCTTAATCCTGCAACGTTGCAGTTGCCAACTGCGGAATTCATAAAAAATTGAAAAAAGTTACCCAATAAAATAAAAATTTTTGTCTCTTCTATACAATTTTGAATTTCAATAAAATTGTATAATTCGCTGATAACAACCTAATAGTGTATCACCCATTACATTTTCCAGGTACACCTACATTGTCTTATCGATCTCCCGAGGTCCACGTCAACACCCTGTACGAAATGACGACAGTCCACGTTGACCCCCCAAAAAAAAAAAAAAAAAAAGAGAAAAGGGTTAATCTTTTAATTTGGCAGTTCGAAGCCTCCCAACGCCAAAAGCCCTGAGCGTTGGCTCGGCTTCGTGTTCACGTTGTAAGTATAGAATTTGAAGTTGGCAAGGGTGAAGTATATCTAGAGAGGGTTGTCAGGATATGGCTGTGGCGTGCAA
>JARPRH010000782.1:281092-296002 GCA_031763665.1 Calameuta haemorrhoidalis
TTTTCAATAGATTGAACTTACATTAAGTTATTCAAACCACATGTAAAGATGCCAAGAACCATATTAGTATACTCCTTGTGAGCTGGATGATATCAATCCATTTTGTTTGTCATCAAAAATTTACTTAACACAAAAGTAATCTAAGCATACCAATATTAATTCATACAGTGCAAGGGTAGGCAATGTCAATTTATGCATGTTAAAATGATCGTATCGTAAAATGCATGTTAATAGGAAGATAATGGATTGTTGGATTATTATTATTATTATATATCTATATAAACGAATAATAACCTATACCAATTTGTAGAGATTATAACAGTGATTTTTGTCTGAACAGCCAGATATAATATACAAATAAAATAAATAATATTGGAGTTCTTCAAGAGTTCTTAAAATTTATATACAAATCGATCGTTCCTGCAAATTTTAACTATAAAAAAGGTAAGGCTTCTAGTTAAAATTGCAATTATTATTGAGATACCCGTCAATGAAACGGACTTCGCCCTGGTTGATGCATATCACTGTATACCATTGCGATCAAAATACCTCATAAATAATAACGTAGATAGATGAACACGATAATGTATTTGATATATTCGCTTATAACACGAATTAACACAATATAAGAAAATGTTATTAATAGCAAGATTTTATCCGCTAGTGATAGGTGGTAATAGGTAAATATCGTTACATAGAAGATTTTGACGTAAGATGACGCCAGTGTTTCAAGATGTGACGAACTCAGTTCGACTGAGCGCTATCGCTACTGCCTCCCAGTCGCTCGGTATGGTAGAACTACTTGTGTTTCCTTATTTGATACCGCAAAATTTAATGCGCAATTCGTAGTAACCCTTAATATGCGAAGTACACAGCCAGAGGTATTGCTTTTACTTATACATAAGATATAAGACCCCAGTCCCTTATAACATTGGCATTCTAATACTTTACATATCTTCTCCTTCTGTACTAAGGACCCTTTTCTTTGTAAGCAACAATAAATAAAGGAAACCCTTTTGGGGGGGTCCCTTGCAATAAGACTTGAGGGTCGTGCTGGCCCAGCGTGCGTACACGCCTTTTTAGCTTTGCTCCATTTTCTCTGCCAATATTTTCATTCCATCCCTGCCATCTATATCTTGACTTCGCTTTTCTTCATCAATACTACCTTCTACGATAAAATGATTCCAAATGTAATTTGAAAGTCGGACCGTCGAAACTTCAATGGATCAATTCGAATTAAATTTGCATTAGTTCGAATTTTCGCCGATAAGGGGACAGCACCTCCTGAGGATGATAGGAGATAATATTCTTATTCGCCACCATGATATTCAACTTGACACAACTATCCAGGAAGCTTCGTGCAACTATCTGTCATTTTGTGTCATATCCACAGTATTGCGTTCGGCTTCCTTTACTCTAGCCTTCATGGGTCCACTTACATGCATTTAATGGAGGTAATATAGTAAAAAAAAAAGAATAGCGCAAGATAGTTACAATGAATTTTATTCGATTACATTTTAGGTATTCATGTAATGAACAGTATACATAAAGCAAGTAAAAAATGTTGGTAATTGCGAGAGAATTGCAAGCGCCAGATTTTCAAATTTTTCTACGTCAACATAAGAGTGAAAACGTAAATGCCGTTTCGCGCACACGTCACTGCGGAAAGCAGTAATAATAATAAATCGCGAGAACATAGTTATAATCATAATTAGTCATAATAATACGAAAAAGAATTTGAGAAGAACATATTCATCGCACGTCTGTGCTGATAAAGTGCTCGCCTATTTGCTATGATCACAGTTACAATTAATAATATAATTATATCATATAAGTTATTACTCGTCATTGCGTTCAACATCATCATTATCATCTTCATCAATAATAATAATAATAATCATAATCATCATCATTATCACCATAACTGTATATATGTACATCATCGGTTATAAATAGGTGTATGTTCAATGCAATTAAATACGTTCTGGTTTCGAAAGCCTATGACTAGCGTTATATCCCTAATCGACTTAACGATAACGGTAATAATAATAATAATAATAATAGGTAATACTATCGCATCCCAAATACAAATGAAGCTTCGAGCGGTTAACTTGTTTCTTGCTATGGGTAACTGTGTGTTTGACTGACATTTTTTTACGAACACGTAGTTTTCTGCAAAAAGCGACTCTACGTTCCTCATTTTGATACACTGTACACGTAAACGCTCCTTCACTCATTTCGAACTGCTTCTTCTTTTGTCCTACTGGACGCCATTTTGTTGCCAGCTTCATCGTATGACACATCTCGGTTAGCATGTCTTTTACTGTCTTTTTCTTTGTTCATCAGTCGCGCTTGCATAATTATATGCTATTTTGACAATGCTACCGTCGATGCGTTGCACTATCGCTGACATGGAGGAATGGGTTAGGTAAACATAGGTTGTACGCACGATCGAGGTACCAGACCTTTACGTTCGCCCTTAGCGCATAATAACCACTTAGCGTCAACCTCCAGGATGACCTTGAGCTTCTCACCTTCCACAAATGACAAGTGCCCATTATCACCAGGTAACCTATGCGTTAAAGTTCTGACGTCCCTTTGATTAAGAAAGAAAAACAATTGGTTTGAATGCAGGTTCAATTTAGTTTATTTTAGGTTTGGATAGGTACTTACTTAAGTGGCGCTTTAGCGGGAGGATTCTTTGTGGATGCAGCAGATGTCGGCCTTGGAAGAGACGTAGACGCAGCTCTTCTGTGTGGCGATATCAGGTTTTTGTCCTTGGTTGTGACACCGTGTGGAGATTTATATGGTAGAGAGCTAGGCCTCGTTAAATGAGTCCTGGTGACGCCAACTGTGTCCTGATCAACACGACTGGTACGGCTTGTGGCATCCTTGCCTCTCATGTCACCAGATTTTCTTGGTAGCACCTTAGCTGTTTGAATTGTCGTCGCTGTCGTCGGTTTCTTTAGAGATGGAATACCCGAGGAGACTGGTGACTTTGTGTTCCGAGTCCCTGGATTTCCTGGTTGTTGCTTTATCGGTGACGTGAGCAGCCGCGGTATTTTTGATTTCCCAAGACTAGTAGGTGTCCTGGTCGGTGATGTGGATGATGGCGCGACAGCGTGTTCCTTTGTTTCATCTTTACCACCCATCAACTCCCATTTTTCCTGAAGTTTTCTGAACTTGAGTTCACCAGGAATGGCATCCTCATCTTCGTTATCGTGCTTCGTATCAGGACTCAAGGTTCTAGACGGCACAGGCTGTCTACCCCTGTTCAATGGTGAGTGTTCCAGGCTATCTGTGTAATCTTCGGAATCTTCAGATGCCAATTTGTCGATCGCCTGAAATAGTTTGGACCCAGGAGGCAGCTGGCTCCATCTTTTCCTGGTTACGTTCTCCAGGTCGGCCTTATGCGTGTTTAACTGTTTCTCGACATAATTGTAGGCGACACATGAGCGTGGACGCGGCTTCTTTGGACTTTGAGTGGTGCCACACAATTCTGACTTCTCAAAGTGATGTTGTTCCTTTGGCAATTCATTGTTCCTCAATGTCGGTGCCTGCAATGATCATAGGACAATAATTATCATTGCTTTTTATTTTATTACACTAATCATCGACCAAGAGGTTACTTGAAATATTAAAATTTTTTATTTTGCTTGCTCTGCATTGTAACTATCCATTGTTTTTGCAAACCTCAAGTTCCAGCTCACTTGATTCATCGTCTTCAGAGTAACTTATAAAACAATTGACTATATTTCACGCGTTCCAAATTCGCAAAGTGTATTATCGATTGATAAATGTAAAAATAAATCAAATACAACTCACGTTCATTGCATGGTTAGTCATATTTCCAAAACTGTTGTGAAGCTGTCGATATTGGTACAGAAGATCCAGTTGAAAAGGACACAAAGCTAATGGTTGTAGGATATCCATGAAATTGTCGATGACCTCACGAGCGTTAACGGAGGCTAGCGCACCAACAAATAAACTGTTACTATTGTAGTGTTTACGAAGTATTGACTCCCTCGTACACAGATAAGCAAACCAAGCATCGAGTGCCCTTAAACTGGAAAATTGAAATGTCTTTTGTTAGTATACAGTGAAATACAAGAAAAAAGTGGAGAGAATTATAATGCATACTTTAATAAACCAAAAATGAATGCATGGAATTTGAGCATTCCTTCGGTTATGAAATCAACACCGTTGATTTTCTGTACCAATTCATTCAACGTCTTGGTGAGTGGGCCTTGTTGAGAAGAAGCTTCAACGACTTGCCAAACGCTATTCGTGATTGGTCCAAATGTGGATTGTAACTGGGGCCTCAAACCGTCAGACATAATTGCATAAAGTGCTGGACACAAATTGCTCAAACAAATTTGCGAGCATTCGTTTCTGTCATTATAACCTTCCTTGTTGCGGATTGGTTCCGCATGCCAGTATTTCAAAAGTAATTCGACAGACTTGCTTATAGGTCGCAGCATCTCTGAAATCATTACAATGCAGTTTCATTTCTGCTTGTAACAGACTCTACTCCTATTATGAACATTTGCCCAGATAACGCATAAGTGGCAGACGACTTAATAATAATTTTTAATTTTCTTAACGTTTAAACTTTGTATTTTATACACACCTTTTTTATCATCCAGCTCGGCTGACCGCAACTCAGCACTGGTCACATTTGGTTCCGTTGTGATTGGTTTTTCGTCGTTCATGACGTTTACTGGAACGCTTGCGTTATTTGCCTGGAACTTATAAGATAAGCAAATATTTAGTGTCAGGATGAAAATGAGTGAATGCAACATATTATTAGCTTGAAAAATAATTACCTTATTGTCTAGATATTGGTTTCTTTGGTGTACAGCGAAGCTGACAGTCTTTTTTTGAGACTCCATCATGTCGACCGTCTTGGCGATGTCCTGGTTCATTTTAAGAGCAAGGAATTTCCTCACATATGATCTGAGTCTGACATCGACGTCATCAGCGTCGACGTCGCTATTTTGCGACGAGAATCCGCTCCGTTTTAAAAATTCTTCAAGCTGCTTCACATCCTCACTGCTTTCTGTAAATTCAGTCTCGTATTCTGTGCGACTCGCTGCTTCTCTTAATCTCTCTGTAACATTACAAGTTATACAAATAAAATAGTAATACTAATATTGAAAGATTATAAATATGCAAATGTGCTTACCTGCATAATAGCGTTCCTCCACTTCATCAACGTCCTTCTCAGAGTCGACTATCCTACCATAACGCATTAATTGAATGTCGTTGTTGATATAGTATGGCTCTTGCAAAGACATTCTCTTGTTTGGTTCCAGTGTTTGTGGATCTTCAACTTCTTCAACACCACCCATCTCAAACATGCTGTATCGTTTGCTAGAAGGTGCACGATTCTTCCTGAGAATACTTCGAGGTAATGGAGGTCTCGGCGGTACTTTTCCACTGGTTGAAATATTCGAATCACCATGTGGCAGCGAGATCGAACGTTTTGGTAGTACAGGACATGTAATTCTAGGCTGACAAGACGGTCTTTGGAGTATTGTGTCCTGACAAACGAGGCTAGCTTCAGAACTGATACTATCGTATCTATACAAATACAAAGGGTTGGTTGCATTGCTTGAGACGGCTTGTTGATTGGTCGAGGAGTCTGTTAGGATTGTGGATGAACCACGGTATCCCGAGGATGGCTGAGTAGCAGTGCTGCTCGTAGAGGAGGCATTATTGGTTTGTTGTTGCTGTTGTACAATTTCGCCGACGGTCCGCGCCGTCTTGTGTCGCATGGGTGGCGACAAACAGAACAAAGGTTTTCTGATTTCTTCGCCGAGTTTGATGTGCTTGGAGACTTCTGGAACATCGTGGAGGATCTTTTTGTACTGTGTAGGGAGTAGAAACGTCAACGATTCCCAATCTTTAACGTGAGAAAAGCCACGTTGCTTTAGAGCGTCGATATCATTACATGAGAACGGTCTGCCCGATTTGCCAGGACGCTTCCAACTGGGTCTAGATCTGTCGAAGCTCTGAGGCTTTAGAGCGACGTTTTCAAATTTACCATCTTTAGAATTCAGGAAAGATAAATCCGGTAATGTGTAATTTGGATATACAACATAGACTGGTTTCTTCTCAACCAGGGTTTCCCGTAATGGCGGATGATCTGTTTCCTGAATAGGTGGTGCGGGATAAACTAGAGACGTTTGAACAGCGTTGTCTTCCACTTCCGTCATTGCTTGGATACCCGTTGTCTTGGACATTGGCCGTTTTGTTTCCAACAGACCGTTCCACGCGTTAACACATTTTTGTGGTACATTTTTGCCATTCTCATCTTCTAACCCAGATTCCGATCTCGATACACTCTCAGAGAGTTCCTCGACGGAAGCAGATGACTCGCTCTCTTCTTCGTATTCTAGTATCGGCGCCGAGCGTTTCGGAAGGTCTTCGTATACTTCTGCCAAGCTTTCTGTATTCACGTGACCGAGATGATCACCTTTCACCCAATTGATAGAAAAATCATTTTCCGGAAGCTGATGACTACAAGTATTGTTAATATTGTGACGTTGGATCTGTGTATTGGTATTTGTACCACTACCGCTTCCGCTGGTTGCCCATCCACCATCACTTACTGATCCCGATTGATCCAATGTCAGACTCATTCCTTCAGCACTCATGCTTTTTTGTTTCATAAATAATCTCACAAGACTCAAGTTCTGTAACTTTTTTCCTGTCGAATTATTACCCATACTATCTGAACTTTCCTCGTTTATAGATCTGCTCATGGCGGAACCGGAACTTTGGAGATGTGTAGCATGATTGTTAGATTCCGCCGAATCCACCTGCGAAAACATTTATTAAATACATAGAAAATCTTTTGCGATATCTACCTTAACATCTGATTGTTAAATACAACATGTAACATTTGCTTACAGAAAAATTGAGCGGCACGGCAACGTGTTGGAGTTCACCCGTTTTCGTCAAATCCGGTAAGCTCTGACTCTTTTTGCTGAGGTTGTGTGTCACGTTTCCGGTTGCTTGTAAGAAATTTGGAATCGTGTTATTATTTCCGGAAGGATGACGAGTCATCATTGCATTGTTCATAGACGAACGCTTCAAATTACTCCAAGTTGTGTAGATTTTTGAATCTGAACGCGCCATTGATAGATCCAGTATGTTCCTCAGCTCCAACTTTCGCTCATCATAGTACGACTCTGGAACTTCGTACATTTTTGGCTTGTCTGCAAAGGAAAAAGCGACTTTCTGCATTATTCAGTTTTTATATATTGCCCGATAAATAAACTATAATAATAAAAGCCTTTGCTCCCCCAGATTAATAAAGGCTTGATTAAGATAAAAATTGATTTGTCTATAAAGAAATAGATAAATTGCGAAGATTCTAACCTTGATTTTCAAAATCTTGTGAGCCATCCGAATACATGGTCATACTGCCTTCGAATGCAATAGTATAATTGTTTTTGTTGTTAGCTTGGCACGTGAGCAACATATCTTCGCAGTCCAGGGAGTCGACACTGTAGCTGCCACCTGGTGGCAGGACAGGTGTCTCCTTCACAGGTGAAAACAGCAAAGAGGACTTGCATATCGACATTGTGTCTGTAGTCGAGCATGCCGAGTCTTCTCCCTTCATAAAACGTAATGGATTATTAATACAATTATATTCATTATAAACAGCCTATATTTAATATTTTAAAGCCATGCGCCTTTGAACAAATGTGATCAACAGTGCCATGCACTACTTGTCTTTGTTACCATAATTCATCATTATTGTAGTATCATTAGATCATTGGATAATTCTGATCAGAGTGTAAGAAGGATCAATAACCTGGGACTATCAGCTGTTATCTGTAAAGCTCATGGTCACTGTGGGTTCAACAATTTAACATTAGAACAAACAGTACTACGTGTTTAATGTCACAGCTAATTTCATGTTGCCAATGATTGCTTATCAAAAGGTCTTTGTTCTAAGGTTCCAAATCACCACATTGAAACGTATAGTATTGGAGCCACTCTACACCTTCTTACACCATTCGAGAGATTCATCTGTTCCAAAATTATTTCCTGTGTCAGTAAAAATGAACACCTATTGGTAAAGGCAAGATGCACTTGCCAAACGTTGACGCACGTTTTAGTTTATTTTTACTCAACGAATCGATGCTTAGTCATAAGTCGGTTTCATGCATACAAAACGAGCGTGGTTTATGCTTTGTATTAATATTACTTAAAGAATATGATATAATAATAATGGTAAGTCTTCTAGATAATTATAAGTTCAAGAAATCAAAGAAATCAAGAATGCCTGTGAAAGCTCGAAGATCAAACATAACAAATGCTCATGCATGTTTTATTTTCTTTTGCTAGCCAAGGGACTCATACCTGGCTACTTGTATGAGGACTGATCGACGAATCAAAGTCAACCTTTTCCATGACGGAGCCAGATATACTGGCGTACCGTTCCCTCTGATAGTTAGACTGTCGCGAGAATAATATAATAAATCAATTAGGTATTAGCGTATTGGAACAATCAGTGAAGTCAGTTATATCAAATGTAATATATGATTGACAACAGACACGACCTCGAGTACAGCCAGATCAACTTTGGCTACGCATGAAGGATTCTCACCTTGATATGGCGCCATTTAATATATTTAATATCAATTAAATGAGCAGCTAAACTAGCCAATCGCTAATCAGTTTTCTAAAATATAAATGAATCTATTCTCTACAGTCACGAGCGTAATTACGTGATATGCAGTTCTATCTGACAATCAAACAGAAAGGAATGAAAGAGAGTATCGAAACATGTACCACTGAAGTAAACAAAATTCTAGTTAAATAATCCTGAACGATCTACAAGAACGAAATTAATATTTCCTAAGACAGTATTTTGCTGAAGATTTGAATCTTCGCAAAAATAATTGGTGGTTCTTGTGTATTGTTACCTCTGAATGCTGAACTGGTTCGGTACACATGACTGGTAGCGCTGTGAGCAGAGTATGAATGTCAGCGGTGCGGAAGCTCTCCATATCAACTTCCGCCAAATTTGCGTCCAAATTCCGCGCAAGGTCATCGTAATAGCCAAGGTCATCGCGGGTATAAGACGCCGAGAGCGAGGACAACACACTGGGATGTACGTGCAATCCTCCATCTCTATAACTAGAAAAAAAAATAAATATATCCGTTTTTCCTCTTCTTTTGAAGCAGATTTGTGATTAACAAGTTTTTTGTTTACACAACTCACCCGTAATCAATGACCCACTGGTACTCAACATTATCCTGGACAAAATCCGAATTCACCAGGTCCTGGGATATGTGATCCATAGCAGGATTGGAGTTGCAATCGGATCCTGGTGTTTGCGGATCCTCCATTCCTGCGGCTCCGCCACCGGCACCTTTAAATTTAAAAAATTTGTTTCATTAACATAAACATAATTCCTCACAACTCTTATTTCAACCTGAGTTGACACTCTATAATTGTGGAACTTAAAGAAATTATTATTTCATTTTTCATAATTGTTGGTTGTCATATAGACATCTTTATGAAAAATATTTTCACTTTAGTACATAACTGTAAAACTCAGACAATTTTATGGTAACTTGATTTGCAGCTAAATTCTTGTAGAATTTCATTAAAATTTTATCAACATTCTCAAGATGGTAAGGATTGCAGTAGTCTTGATCCAACTTGTCGCCAACAACCCTTCGACATGGCTTATTCTATATTTGGACTCGAAACTGTAAACTGGTTTATGAACTAGGTGTGTACTATGGATCTACGAGTAGTCTTGTAGAATGTGAAAATTTTCTGGAGCTTATGAAGAGAATGCATCTCTAGGACTGTAAAAGTGTATGGCACATTTTTATGAGACTACAAATACAATAAATACGTATAGCTAATGAAATTTGAAATAGTAATCATGTAAGTACTCTCTAATGGTTCTTAGTTCCTTACCAGAATTTGCATATAAGACACAAAACGGTTTCGAGTAGTTGCCAGGTGTTTTGATATAAATACACCTCTCACCAATTCTTACAAGGTGTGGTCTGCACATGATTCAATCAGAATGCTTTACGTTGATTCCTTTAATTGTTCCTACCAGACTGGATTTAAATTCATATAATGAACACTGAGGCTAAGCTAACTTCTAATTGCACTGATTCATAACTGGCAACATAATCTATCTTCCAACTATTGATAAGATAATGAAAGGCAAGTCAAAGACAAAGACTTAAACATTTACTAACAATTATATTGATCTTTTATTAATAAAAATGATTCAATATTTTCAAATAATATATAGTTAATAAATATATATTCACAAAAAAATTAAACATTTTTTGACAGCATAAATGATATATTTAATCAAGCAGCTCTGAACATTATATCATTGCATTTCTCGTTATAGAACGGAGCAATTTGGTAAACAAATATTTGAAAAGAGATAAACGTTTCTCTTGATAATAAAAAAACGAAAGAACAATTCTTTAAAATTCATAAATAAATTTCGAAATGACAGCTGATGAAATTGATCGGAGTGACGTCAATTTAATTAACATCTGATTTTCTCACAACTCTTGCTCGATATCACATCATGAAGACGAATATCAAATATGTACATATATTCTCAAAATATGTGCCTCCAGCTATTTTTTTTTCCATAAAGTAAAAATAATTCAAATGACATATCACGTGACTCCAGCTGACATTTTTTGTCAATACCAATACAAAAATTTCGTATTGTTTGCTAAGCATGAGTCACAAATTGACCACAATGACACAATCAGAATAATGCTTTCTCCTTAAGAAAATAAAGCTAGGACAACTTTCTAAATCTCAGGTACCAGAAACAATCTAAAGCCCACAATTGTTCTCCTTGACCCAAAAGCAACCCCTGCAGCTGTAGCTACTTCAACCCTGTCTATTCATATATATAAAGGTATAAAATCCATAACAGGTTCAACAATGACACATTGTCAAACAACCGTAATAAACATTTTCGAACACTTCTTTCTATTAAAACAATCCAAATAAAATAGATATAGAAGAGTAGAAGATACTCGCATAATACGTTTTTACTAACCTTCTCACATGATAAAGAGTCGATCGATCAGCACGGTGGGCACTATGTAAACCCAACCTAACCTAACCATCACCATTTGAACAACAATCGCCTTAACGGACGTAGAATAATCTATGTACTGTACCTTTGTAACATTTGTTTGAACACTGTTGGATAACAATTGGAGTAACAATACAGTACAACAGAGTTACTTATTAAACACAAACCTGAACCGCCGAGACAGGGCGAATAGATTCGTACGCTCTCGTGTATTCTCGTGTATCCTCGTGTGGAATTCACGGGGTTCGATCAAAGGGAATTGTCAGTTAACGACGTCACGGAATTGCTATGGCGGATACTCGAAAAACTTGCGCTCGCGCTCTTTACGTTACCGAACAAACATAACATAATAGTACACAACAGACTAGAACAAAAATTCAGTATCTACTCTGAAAACAATATTGTATTTGTTTATTAAGTACTGTATGTCTTGAATATTACTTTATACATAACAATGGATATAATAATTATGTAGTGAATTAATTTTATATGATTATTATATTCGTATTATATATTTTGTGATTCACGAGTACCAGCTCAAAATCTGAAGACTCAACTTAACCTGCGGAATTCAATCTCCATTCACGGCATTCTTTTTGTCATATGAATTACACTTGGACACTTCCAGTTAAACTGGATGTCACGTGCACGTGCAAAAAAGATATATGTGTTTCTTATTAATTGAACAGTTTATGATTTTTAGATACTCGCTGTAGAATCTACTGGATCTTAAGCTTTGTTGGAGCAAATGTAACGGTAAATAGTTTAGAGCTGTCACTGGCTCCTGTATTCAATCTGTCTACGTCAAATCTCGTGATCTGTTGACACCTCCCACAGTTTCACTTGCTGAATATGTCTTTATACTATGAAAGAAACTATAAATGGCACGGTTTATTTGAATAATATATTACAATTTTATTATTACGTTAATTTAGTTAAATTCTTTTATTTTTTAATTGTTCGCAAAGCTTCTATGTAAGTGTATATTTTAATACCTAAGTGTATATTTGGTATAGAAGAAAAGTCAAGCGAATGTACACAAGTATGGAGTATGAATTATTATGATGATTAAGATGATTAATTTTCAATTATCTAATGAATTTTCCAAGAAAATTTAGTGTACCTGGACGAACAGCCTTCCATCGCATTGCTGTGGATGTGATATTGGCTTATCGTGAACAGTAGTTTTACGTGAAGCACAAAAAAAACTACCCGAAACCGCACATCGCTGCGTCCATATGGTGACGGCGCGTTACGCACTGTACAACTGATTGAAATTTCCTATAGCTACGCCCATGGTGGATCGTATAGTTTGCGCATGCGCACTACACTATTATGAGTATACAATTTCATTTTGAGCTACGACATTGTTCTTTGAATAAAATTTAATCTGCAGATTATATTTCAAATATACGAGCAATCAATTTTCATTATGTTTATCTAATACATTGGCTCAGATATAGAAATTTAATGGAAGAAATAGAAAATGTTTCCAATTAATGACCATATATGGAAAATTTCAACCAATGACTGAACTTTCATCTTTACTCCGTGACAGTATGGACATTAGATAAGTATGATTACCTGCTATTTGAATTATAATAATTATTTGATTTTCTTTTATTGATCATAACTAAGAATCTAGATCTAGGTCAAATGAGATATATCAATGTAACAGAGGACAGACATACAACTTTACAATCAACATATGGCTTCACCGTCCATACACAATTATGGTAGTTCTATGAGTTCAACTGATCGTTAATATTGATTTATATAAAAGATCTAGTACATAAATGTTTTAATTCAAGTCAGCAGATGATTTTGAAATCTTTTCTATAATCAATCAATAGCCAAACAAAGAAATAGTAATAGACAGTCGAAAACAAGAAAAAGCACTGAAGCGAACGAGTGGAATTAATTAATTGATTTTTCTATCAAGAGAGGTCAAGTAGAAAATAAAAATAAATGGTCCGTACAAATAGAATTCCATTCCGGCTATCCAAATATTTTGTACGTATTTCAATATTTATGTAACAAAGAAACATGGACCCATATCCCACATAAGGCTATCACAAAAGATTACCAAAGCCATAAATATATTTCGACTTTTTTCCAAATCTATGAAAAATAGTTAGCATCAAAATTTTTATTAAATATGACATTCAATCTTGTCTGTCGCCAATGTGAAGGTCTACTTTAATTGAAACTTTATCATTCACTTGAATCTAAATTATCATTCCTACAACCCACTCAAAAATGTCCGGTGCTAGTTATGTAAGATACTTGAAAAGTAAGAAATGCAAGACAAATATTTCAATAATTTCCAAGTCGATTATCTATCTTTTGTGCTTTCAAGTAGCTGTCTGTCGAACACCCCGTAGATAAGGGCTTATGGAGAGCACTTAAAAATATCTCAGACGATTTTCAGTAAGCCGTAAGATAACCTGTCAATGATACGAAGATGAGTGCAGTCTGGACGTGAAAGAGAGTAAAATGGAAAAAAAAATATATGTAAGAAGCACAAAACTCGAAGTCTACAAGAGCGACCTCACGGTATAAAATTAGAGGTATGTCTTGAAACTTGCGCGGTATGAAGAACTCGATATATACATGTACGTATCTATATATACATAAACATTCCATAGCTGTACAGCGAAGTTAATCCAAGAGATTTTCGTCTGCTCGCCAGTACAGAGAAGGAATACAGTATATTGTATAAAACATATAACGAATACTATACCCAAACCAGAGGTATTATATAAAAATTAAATATTCTCATAAAAGATTAAGACAACAAGAAAAACAAAATGCGGATAATCGATTTCATAAATTTAAATGACGGTTTGCTGAGATTAAGTAAGGAAAACCATCATTTTATCTGTGTGTCAGAAATTGCAAAGTACTACTCAATCTTGATTAATGAAGGCATCTAATAAGTACCTGGCCTTGGTCACGTACGTACATACATAGCTCAATGCTAAAATGGCAACACGCTGCTTGCCAATTTTTTGCACCCACACGTTTCCCACACAGGACTTTGCCAACATGCGATCCGATAGCACCCACGTGTGAACAGAGTTATGCTTGTAACGAATAATAGGATTATGCAAAAAAAAGCATTATGCATCCTCGTAACTTGGTACGACTGCAGCGCTACTGCAATACGTGCGGTTTTAACCGGAACATGAACTTCTTATAACTGACAACAATAAAACTTGACCAAAGTGAAAATGTAAAACTCGTAACGCAGAAAGGAGCGTTCAAGACGATGGATAATTTTAGTAACCGTGGCATCAGTGTTGGCGTCGCCTGAAAGTATTAATTCAGACGTCCCGACGCGACGCGAATTTTATTTCTGCACACTTGTGAAACTTTACACGTCAAATTTTACGGAATATGGCACCAACAGCGCGTTATTGAACTTTTCAGTTTACAGTTTTTATTTTCAAAGCATTACTGGCATTGACGTAACACGAGTAGCTTTCAAAGTAAAAAATATTTATAAAAAGCTTCCGTTTAACCAAAGAGAGACGTTTCATAAAGTTTCTACTATTCAAATTACCTCCGTAAGAAATCATTATCATACATACAGAAAATTGTGAATTCCCTATAAATATTTTTTGAATTACGTAATGTTTAATAATGGTATTTTATATTGTCGTGTGTTTAATTGTACAATGTACGCTAGGAGGATCAGTCTTTACTGTCGCCCAATTTCCTAATTTAACGTGCACTCTGAATCATAGATATTTATAGATGTCACAGCGTGCAGTTAAAAGAGACGCAG
>JARPRH010000782.1:308689-325220 GCA_031763665.1 Calameuta haemorrhoidalis
CTCTTGATGCCAAGACGCCCAGGCGTCGCGTTTCTCATCGACATCTCCGCTCTGCGACAACAAACGTTCCACATCTGGAAAAATAAAGTGATTAAAATTTAAAAACAACGTGAATCATTTACTAATATATCACAATTTTCAATCGAATATTTCCATTAAAATACGTCTTAAAATATTTCCAACTCGTTTTATACGTTGACTATACCTTGCTGTGATAACTTCTTCGTTTTGTCAGTGTACTTCGCCGACGCCCGTAATATTTCAGCTTGACCAGCAAACGTTATAAACTGCAATGCGTAAAAAACATGTATCATACAGATAATACAAATAGCTAAAAGAAAAGATATATATTACACTATACATAAACACAATACCTGTTTCCAATTTTCTTCATCCAGCAGTGCATCTCCTAGCTTGGTTGCAGCATCACTCTTATACGACAACTTCGACGAAAGTTCAAAATTGTCAGTTGCATTCAAAATTTCATCCCGCTGCTCTTTCTTGAATATGCTATATTCGTACTGCGCACTTGCCTAAAAAAAATGAGAAACAGACCGATAAATAATTTCGTCAATTAATTTGCAACGAAAATGCAGTATTGAGTATATGAAAATTTATTCGTGTAAAATGGTTCTTCATTTCGCATGCTAATTACGTATATTATTGCTCACAAAGTGCGTAAAAAAATTTAATATGCCAAATGCCATTCACGCCCATGAAACGCATAAGCCTGTACCGAAAAAAAAAGAAAACAGTTACTAGTTTGGTTAGCAGCCAATCCCAGGTAGCATAGAAAATGAGTAACAAACAGCGTGGAATCCTACTGATTATTTAAAAGACGGAAACCATTACTGTACCGGAGCTAATTCTTACTGGGCTAATCGGTGACAAATATTTTGCTTCAACGTAGGATTCACTGCTGGGACTCACTGGTAACCGGACTAGTAATCGTTTCTGTTCTCTTTTCTTCGTGCATACATTGCATACGGCGAAAAAACAATTTAAGATGGATATCCCATGACGCAAGTGAATCTAAATAATTTATATAACCTTCAGCATACAATGCACATCTTTTAACCCTAGAACGTTAAGACGACGTTATTGGTACCATAAGTAAAATTTTAAATGCACATACAAAATTGTACCTGATCAGAGCTAACTATATGATATAATAAATACAAGTGTATATAACACACTTGTCTGATGGTTGACAAAATTACGCAAGGAAAATATACCGGGTGATAAAAAAAATCTCTCAATGATTATAATTAATGGACAACGCCGTAATTACTAAGAGCAAATTGATCGGTAAATATATTAAATTGAACCAGATTTAATGACACAGATATTGTAATCTTCAATCATATTGATAAGATTCATAGATAAGGATATAGACAAGATATGACTGTTGATTTACTTTTCGAGTCAGTCGCATAATTTGTCATTAACCTACTTTGTAGTAATATATGTTAAGTAAAGGTATGCTAAATGCGTTTCAAAATAGTACGTTCAAATAGTGTAATGTTTTTTGCAAATTTAACTTACCCAATTTGCAAAGGTCTGATTATTAGGTTCGTTAATGAATTCCCATTCAGACTGTGCTGTCTCGAAACATTTCTCTTCGTAGGCAAGTTCAGTTAATTCTATAAATACGCCAATTTCCTCTTCGGATGAGGCCGATGCACAGACGACCATACCAAAAATTACGTATATCCATTGTAGCCGCATTCCTGTAACACAAACACAACAAAAGTCAATTTAAATATCCCGTCATAGGAATTGACCACTTTATTAAAAAAATTTACATAATTATTTAATACATAATAATTTAAAAAATATATACACGTATTTTCGTTACAACTTCCCGTCAGTGGCACATGAATCGAATAATAATTATATAATAAATTATGAATAATTTTCATAGTTACTATTACAGTTCACATTAGTATTTCGTCATTTCCAGTCGCGTTTCATATTTCTCAGATAACGCTTGAATTGCCATATCTGAATTGACGCCCTTAAATAAACTGTTTGATTATTCAGAGTTTAATACTAAGAAGTCATTTTCAATATCATAAGTTCAAAATCTAATCTACGTAGAGAGTAGACGTAAACATAAATAATTATACGGAGAAAGAACAGAGAGAGCTTAGTCTTGAAATGAAGACTTATTTCTTGGTCTATGAGATCACCTTTCAATCTCCTAGAGATAATGAGAGTATACAGAAGGTCCATCCTCGTGAATTGAATAAAGCTAAAATTTGAACTATATTCACCATTTTTATTAACTCATTTCTATTCCCTATTGGGAATACCAATACAAACAATACAATATAGGTGCCCACAAAATTAATTCTCATTTGATCATTTGCTCGTGAATTAATGAATAATCAATATAATGAAATCATTAAGGACACTTATCATGTACACTGAGTGGCAGCGACAAGGGACTAAAGATTTTTTTTCTTTTATTTAACTATTATACAAGCTTGGATTATTACCGTGACTTTTGCTCAATTGTACTGCTGGATCCTACTAGCGTAAGCTTTGCTAATATAAATTTGATGTGTTTTGAGTATTTCTACGCTATCGGTAATTATAACTGGATAAAGATTATATATATATATATAGATAAAAGTATCCTCGAAAATTGTCATAAAAGTCTGCAAGAGTCTTGAAAAAAATTAATTCCTGTCATTCAATTAATTTACAAAGCAAACGTTGATATGCTTAATCGACTGATAAAAAATTAATTATTCATAATAGTTCACCTATCGTGGTTTATCCTGTTTTATATATTTTACTTTGACGTGCAAATCCGAACGTCAGTCGGAAGTAATTTGTGCGCCAACTATTTTGTTTATCAACTAAGAGACACTTAGTACTTGAACACTAACGGCTAACAGTAAGACTAAAAATAAATGTTACTTTCGCCTATTATGAAGGAGCCGCGGGCGTATTTCTATTCGAAATTCCACGAAGCTATAACCCTTGTTTGACGATAACGATCTATTTTTACATTTGTGTTATTAGATTTGATCAATAATGGAGCGTAAAAAATATTTATTATGTGAAATGAAGAACTGTCTTTAACCCTGGATAGATAAGGAAAATTTTGTGTTCGTGTAGTTAAAACATAGTTGGCATCGCCGATGGCGCCATCTTACAGTCCTAGGACGAAATATTAAAAATTTGTTTTTTCCAAAAGTACGTGTTATGCAATTCTGCACCGAAACGTCATTGATTAAATTGATCTATAGATAGTATATCCTTACATAAGTTTCATGGAAACTATACGCTGGTTCAGTGTCTCCAATGCGCGATCGCCGCACCACCTCGCGGATGAATGACGATGTAACTAACTTACAAGGAAGATACCTCAAGTGTTCCCTTTTGATTTCGTTCTTTTTTATATATGTTATTCTCCATCAGAATATATGAGACATGTGTTCTTTTTTGTCTGCGGAAACACGGTTTTAGGGGGTGAAATTAACCCCCAAAGTTGGGCTCCACAAGGGCTGTTTTCCCAGTTTCGCATATTTTTAGTCGAGATATTTAAATGGAACAATTGGAGGATAATCCTTATAATGAATAATGAAATATGCATTTTGGTCGGTTCTGGTGCAGTGAATGCATTAAAATTTATACGATTAAGCGTTTCAATTAACACACAAAAAGATCTTTCAAATAATTGGCAAGGCAAATTGTAGACAGATGCTGCCGCTTTAATGAGAAATTGGTTGCACGGGCATAGGGGTGGTTTACTCCTTAAACGAAGTTTTTATGAAAAACGCAAAAACATGTATATTCTACTTTTGTTCTGGTGCTTTCAAATGCAATTGGTTTAATCAAAATCGAATCGATAATTTTTTTGTTATAAAAAATTCGCACTTTTCTAACCCTATACATTTTAATGCATTCGCCTGTCATAACCGAGCAAAATGCATTTTTCGTGCGAAATTACGAAACTCGCCCTTGAGGAGGCCAACTGTGGGGGTTGATTTCAACCCTTAAAACCGTTTCTCCGAGGATAAGCATATACTTTACTTTAGTATGACATATAACATACTGAACTAGCGTATATATAAAGTATGAACAAGTGTTTATTACTTGAAAACTTTCCCGATTTCGAAATGTCATAACTTTCCCAACAATGGTTTCAAGTAACTCTCACTAGTTTTTAGTAATACATTCTTAACAGAACCGAAAATGAAATTTCAGCCGAAACTAGAAATTCCACTGGTTAGATTACTTTTGAACATGCAGGAATGCATATTTCGTAAACTTCCTGCAATTGTAAAATTTGAGAAAAGATACTGATAACTGAACCGGGACTCGAATACGGTCTTTCGTTTTATGCACGAATGCTCTGACCAAATTACGTTTTCATTAGTCATGAAGCAATATATTACCTTTTATTATTTAAATTTGTATTATGTACCAACAAGTTGTATTAATAATACTTAATATATTAATTTATTAAAGAAAATCGCAGGCCTTTTTAAGCTGTTTACGTTCGAAGTCCGGGATATTCCTGACAGAATATCCAAGCTAAGAAGTATCATGACTGCAAAGAGTTACAGGTCCTAGGTGCATCGGTCCTTTTTAGCATGTGTATTTTTTTGTATTTGAATCTTTCATTTGCTTTTTAACATTATTAAAACAATTTTTAGGCTGTGCTCTGACCAAAAAAATTTGTATTTGTGACCTGATTACTATGCTATCTAGAGCTCCTACCGCTTTAGTCATAAAGATTACTCACGACTCCACTGAACGCAGTGAAGCCATCCTGTTTATTTTATTAAACTTGATTATCGTGACATGACTTGGAAGAAAACTTCATTGCTTCGCAAAAAATAAAAAGAATACGTTCAACGGATGTCCTCGGACACGTAAAGCATGTTGGTGCCCGGATGCCAGCGAGCCGAAGGTTACTGGGGTCATGCATAGTGTCAATTATATACACGCATTCGTTCCGCTGAAAAATAACGGGAATAAAACGAGAAGAGGAATAAAATAAGAAACCAAAGGAAAACCTAAAAGAACGTCACGAAAGGTCAGTACCAACTTAGGATAAAACTGGATGCAATTTTGGCAATGTGGTTAAAGAAAAAAAAATTGTCTTGGTTTTCCGGGAAATTGGAGTGTATATGTGGATCTCGAAATATTAAATAGTTTGGTATACATTAGCATATTTTTCGGTTTGTAAAAATGGCTGGAAAATATAGGAACGTATGTATATGAGAGTAACACGTGACGTTTGAAACGCCAATCGCGCGAGTCTAACGAACTTTTGACGTTGAACATACGATTGTTCACACCTGCTATTGACAATTTCTATTCACAACGACAAGCAATACCTTAAAAACTCAATTCATTGAATATTGCTTTTTGAAAAATGACAAAACTCTGTGCAATTTAAGCCTAGAACGACATATTGGGATACACGAGGATCATTCAGAGTATACTATAGACTTTTTCGCTAATAATATTTGAATCTTGGGTCTCTGGGACATGCGGAAAAATTCGTTGCCATCTTTATCGAAAAGCTGATAAAGTCGTTATCGTTAGTTAAGATTTGAACGTTGAGTTGTATGGTGATTTATGGGCCTCCCAGTTCTCATTCGAAAAATTGAAAAACGATTGAATTCTTACGGCCATGTTTATTTCTACTTTACACATATTTAAATACTAAATTTATTCTTTTACTTGACAGATTTTGCGGAATACGCACAAGTTTCAATAGAATTACATAAATTATTTACCTATTTCGTCATTTTTTTTATTGTCGAAATTTAAACTCCTAGGACGGATATAGGAAAAAAGATTTACCAATTAGTAAATCCGTTCAAGTACATGTGATAATATACGTTTCGTACTACCAGTAGTATCTTAATGAGAATTCGCTTGAAAATATGCATCAGAAAGGAAGCAAGATTATCTTACATTTTTCTAAAAAAAATAAATACTGTATTTATACTATTTTCCGCATACTATTTTCCTTTTGGAATCAACAGCTTCGCTTACAGCGGTAAGACGCTACATAAAATTGTATACACAATTGTACGAATGCACAATAGAATTATTGAAGTTCTGAACTATTTTACAAAAGAGACACGTAATTCTGACAAGATTGTACACTGGAAAAGAGTGAATCACTATAATTCCCGGAAACGATACTTATCCGGCAAGATAAATCAAACGACCATGACTCCAAAACCAAACGAGTGATAATTTTTGAATTAAATTTTGAATTATTAATTGTGGTTTCAATAAACAAGGAATTATAATGTATTCAATGTATTCAGTGGTCCTATTGTCTCAAAGACAGGAGCCAGCAAACATTACCCAGGATAATCAAAGGATTAAGTGACAGTTAACCTAATGGAGACTTGTTATCGTGAACAAAGATCATAACGTCCGACAATCGATATTCATTGTCAATGACATAGTAAAAGGACGAAGTCCTGAAATAAAATCAATTACTAGACTAACCTCGAAATCGTATCTCCTGCCGATGCGTCCTTTTGCAAAGAAAATAAAAAAAGTGCAACGCACTGTTCGCGTTGATTTTCTCCTTCACGCTTCACGAGAGAGCTAAACTGAATGAGAGAAGCGAAGAGAGAACAAAAAAAACGTTACGTTACGATATTAATCAAAGTCCCTTGCGAACTAGTAGATACATCAATGTGCCGATCCACAGAAACATCAAGAGAAACAGACGACAGTCTATTTACCTTATCAGATGTCCGGCGTGCCTCGCGCGTTCACTGTGACTACTTGTTCAAAGTTCGATCGATCCGAATTCCAGAGTATCACGCCACTTGTACTTGACACACTCTGACAGTGTTGTATGACGTATTCATGTGTACGTTCTGCTTTACCGAATATTAACCATTGATCATTGAGAGAGCAGAGAAAACAATGGTGTTTAAAATATTTCAAAAGCTAATATTGGCTCTGTCGATAAAGTAGAATCAGTTTCATGTACTTTTAGGCATCCTTTCTGTGTCTAGTGGCGCTACCTATAATTGATATATGTACTATTATATAGAATCTAACAATGGAGCAGTTTTTAAAATCAATTTTACTGAATAAACATGTTACTGACTGATGTTATATATTAGTGAGGAGATTTAGAATATTTTGAAGGGTAATAGCTTTGATATAATATAAATAGACTACAAATGCTCGTGTATTCTGTGCCTTGCCGATGTGATATGTGGGATATAATCTATATACATTATTTCAATGGGTAAAGTCCGTTTCTCTCTCAGGCTATTTATCTTTTCGGTCAAGGATAATGGCTGAGCATGTATCATTATCGACAGCTGTCACGGTTGTCACTTCAGTCTTGTGGCGCACTCTGTGGTAGACTACGGTTAAACCGTGAACTATGACATATATATTCCATGTGCTCTTGGTCTCTCTCTACCTATATGCATGTTCTCTCTAGAACTTTGTATGTGTGTTCTTGGACTCTGCACGCATGTAACATATCTCTGGGCTCTTGCATTATGGAAGCACGGTGTTAATTGGTAAGTTATAAAACTTTAATTATAAATAAAGTATACATTGTTGGTTTTAAAAAATATCTCAAAATGCATTAAAGTTCACACAGTTAATAGTGTTACAATGAAAAAAATTAGGACAAGTACTACTGTAGAATATAATTTATTGTTCTCTTAAATAGAAAAAACTACGTCACTATATCACAATAATGTGTAATCCAACTATTTATAGGTACAATTGTTATAATTAAGCATACGGTTTGACTACTGCTGTAATCAGATAGTGCATAGATGAGTTCAGGAATCCGAAGATGCGAGTATGGAAGTTACAACTAGAAGATATTATTACATCATGTACGAATAGCTCAAATAAGAAGAGTCCAAAGACCATTTGTTTTTCAAATTGATTGGAAATACCAAAACTTCACGTTATTTTTTTTTCATAAAAAATATGTTTATTTATCTTCTTAAAATAAACCATTAACTTACTATGGGGTTTTCGACAATCAGCTTCGTGTTGTATATTTTACTTTACTTCTACACTAGAGTACTCTAAACTTTATAATTTAAGTTTTAAGTTACTTCACTTAAGACATTTGTTTGAAGATAATATTGACAATTACTAATTGAATTGCCAAATTAATTGAAAATTTGGCAAGCTGTCACTATGGTCCACCTTTAATTTCTAACTTAAAATAGATAATAAAAAGAGACTCGTAATACTAATATCTAAATCCAATAATACTTTTCTTTTTTTACCTGCATTAACTTACTTAAGTACGATCTTTTATACAAGGATGCATTCAACTGAAAAACTCTTTCTGGACGATTACCAAATTTTTCAAAAAAAAAAGCGCACAATGTACAATATTATTTACACGCACACGTATATTTACACACTACATGTATATTCGTGATGCTCGGTGGTCAGACTTGCCCTTTGCCATCTGTAGCTTTTTTAAAATTTTCATTATAAAAATTTCCAACAATTGGAATCGTAACAATAAAACACATTCGCAGGGATCTTTAATCGCGAATGTTCACAGTTGAGTTTTTTTAATAATTAAAAAATTGTTTTATGTATGAGTTTACCTTATTATATAATTTATGCCGCGTGCACAGCTTCCTCAAAATATGAAAATCACAGACATTTCGTTTAACTCAGCATTACTCGCGCAGGATAATACACGTCATCCTAACTCAATGCAATTTGAATAGGGAATATAATCTCGCGAGCATTCCCGAGTTAACATTGACGTCCACATTTTTTTTCTCATCTCGTTAAATATTTCATTCGACTTTACATTTTTACACGTACGGCAACTCGCACGGACGCTCATTACTTTACTGTCTGTAATTCTGTCTACAAACACACGTGCTTGCTTCCTGCAGCAGTTAAAATGCTCGTTATTTGCGTCACAAACGTTCCGACTCGAACGCCGAATTTTCAAAGCTGTTTAATCGATTCACTTCCATTTGCTTTTTATTATCATCCGCATTCTCAAACTTCGTCGTTTTTGTTATTTTCTCCGACTTCTCTGCCTCTTGCTTCGCCTTCATCTCTAATTCCTCCAATGCTCGGTCTTTCCTGTGCTCCGTGTATAACCACCTGATTAAATGCAAAAGAACAAGAATGAAATAAAACAGTTAAATATAATTAATTTATAAACAAAAACCTGTTCCTTGTTGATATACTATTTTTTTCAAGAGCAAATAAAAATATAATAATTATTAATAATTTCGTAAAGATGACAACTCGTCCTTCAAGAATTTTTTCAAAATGTTCGTCATAAAATAAGTGACTGTCTTGGAAATAAATACTGATTTTTTTTCTATCATTAATTTGACTTCAATCAATTACCTTAATGCTACGAATCACGATATAGCAAAAATTGCTGATTCAGAGATGCATGTTAAACCGCGATTATGTCATCCAACCTTACGTAATTTAAAAAAATGCTATTACTTGGACATGCTGATTTAATCAAAAACATGCCATTAACACTACCACATACGAAAGTTCATTCATGTATAAACTATAGCTAAATATTGTCAATTCGAATAATTGCCCTGTTCACGTAATTACTAGACTTGACTTACAGGAAGGCGATCACTGCCGGTATCGTTAAACAGCCACCCAATAGGAAAAAGGTACCCGGAAACGTATTCATCGTGGCGCCGTAAACGGAACTGTACATCGGCCCGTAAACAAGCGGCATCAGGGACTCGCAAACTCCAAACAAGGAATTAACTTTGCCTGTAATAAAAAAAATAATAAGAATCACGACAATAATTTTTTAAATTACTCATTAATATACTATACTATACAGAACGACCTCTTGGCCACTATCAATTCTACTCTGTGACCTCGTGTAACCAGGTTGTATAAGAACTTTAAATTACGATTTAAAAAATCCAAAAGGAAAAACAATTAGCGTCAAACCTAATTAAATAATTTTATCGAACTTAAAAGCAGGTACACCAAGTCATTTATTCCTTCTGTGTATTACATTGGCTAAGAAATAATTTCAAGCTTAGCACGTTATCAAAGACGGGATAGACGGGAAGACCAAGAATAATTAAACTTTTACGAATTGCATCTTCCTGATGTCTTTTTTTTTCTTCATACAAAGCAAAAACTGAGAAACGGATACTGTCAATTATAAAAACTCTTTATATCAATGGGTAATTATGCAGCTTCGAGTCGTGGTACAGTACATGAATATCTTTCAAATTGGCAAATTCGATACTCGATAAGTCATATCGATATTAATATTCTATACTTTATCGTTCACTATACGTATCGGAGTATAAAGTTTCCTTAGTCGTTTTTTAAAGTGAGCACAACACAAGTTAGAACAGTTGTCCTTTTTTTCAAAACAAATCGCATTAATTAAATATGAAAATTAATACTGTCAGTCTCACAAAGACGTCCTACTAATTGGATATACCAGATAATTATTAAAAAAAATGCAGCACTACGTAAAGCTATTTAGTAATTTAATCAAAACCTACGCGACTAGCAATTTTTAAAAGGAAAAAAAAAAGCTTGAAAATAATCTTACCTAGCTCGTCCGTTGGTACCAATTTGGAAGCAATGGAGCGCATAGCGATAAAGGACGTTCCGTTAACGATCTCCACCAATGGCGCTGCGCATACCACAAATAGAAATAAATGTAACATTCAACGCGTTGCGTTTCTTAAATTTTTTTTTTACTTCTTTTTACGTCACTTTACGAACCTAAGTAAATCATCCAGTCGGTGGTAGCGAATGCGTAAACGAAGCTTGCAAGAATTTTGCTCATACAACTCATTACTCCCACCAAAGCGTCGTCAATTTTGAGCACGTGACTAAACAGGCCCACTGACACCATAGTTCCTATGAAAGATTCAAATAATTTTGTTAAAATCAATATCCATTCTGATTACCATAAATAGCGTAAAAACATACACACTACACGATTACTTAATAGTCACGATCAATTATGAATGAATTAATTTCATCATTCTTTTCTTTGTATAATGTCTCTACTGGACTCTCATTCAAATTCATAAAAAGCTAACTGTACTTCGGTATTATTACGTGCAGTAGTCGTTATGAGTATTTCTTGTTTTTTATTTTGTATTAGGAAGTTTATTGTTTCATGATTGGTATGCATGGATACGCATGCGCGCGCACGTCGGGTACCATGCTCGTTATTACAGACGCGTCCTTTTTGAATACCAAAGCGATCTCAGTGTCGGTGCTTCGCAGTGAGTTTAGAAACTATTGGCTACGGTAGCCTTGCAAATCGGTCAATTCTCGAATACAGCGCAGTGAATACAGGTATGCAATTGTCAATTCCGCTTAGCAACGACATTCGACCGATTAAATTATATAACGAATACAGTTAATGCAAGGACTTGTATTTACGATCGAAAAAGTGTGTACGTATACACACCACTTAAGTACGTGATTACTTAGTATGCGATGAATGACTGAAAACCTTGACCTTCGACTACGGCACAAGAAAGCAGCAAAAACAAAAAACAAACAAGATACATTAGACATTTTAGAAATTTTGCACTTGTAATATTGTTAACGTGTTTCTGTGAGATTCATAATTTTTAAATCAACAAACAAGTATATTTTACTAAACTCATTTTCATAGCCATATCGTCACGTGCATACTTGAATTTTTTTTATTCGATAAGCCTCCAGGCAATTTAACGGTTTAATAAGACAAACTATTTATTCATTCAGTCAAAAGGTCTGAACACTGAGCCGTTATATAAAATAAAAAATAATATATAAGAATAATTGTATAATACTAAAACGCAAATACGTTTGTATTTCTTTTTATTCGTATGCTTGTAGAGTAACGAAAATTGTTAACAGTACAGATAAGGAATTTTTTAATATATTCAAAGAAACAAAATAAGAATAATAAATACTTAACTCTCTTTTCTGACAAATATTTTAATGTAAACGACGTATATTCGCTACATTGCATACACCAGTTTCAATCTCATTGCTCATTGCATGGCACATATTAGATATTAATAGAAATGTAAGAAAAATTTTGATAAAAAATCATACTAGTATGAGATTTATAAAAAATGAAATTGTATCAAGGAATAATAAATAAACCGTCTTCTATTCTGTTACAGGTTGCAAATCGATCTTGACATTCAATATGCATATACTATACGTCAGCTGCTCAGTATTATCTATAATTAAAGTAGGCCGGTTTGAAATATTATGTATGCATGTGATGAGATTATGCTAATGGGAAACGAAGGACGCAAAGTCTGTGGCCTCTAAGTCATAATAAATGTGCCTACGCGACGGACGAGCCCCCGGTAAGTAACAGGAATTGCTGAATATTTACTAGTTCTGCGCCACTGCGAAAAAATCATAGGCGTATGTGCATAGCCAAACAGACTAACAACTGACACGTAAGATGGTTGTCCTGTGTCACAGGATGTATAACAGATAATAGTTGTGTCGAATAAATGTTTCTTCATTTGACATACTGTCATAACGAAATGATTGTTTGAACAGCTGATAATTTATTACATATTTCCAGCATACGAAAATTCGAGCTGGAAAATTATTGTCATGAAATAATAATCTTTTTTCTTTATTAACAATTACCTGGAACGAGTCTGAATGTTTTACGTGTTAAGTAACAATTACGAATTCGAGAAAATGTTTCATAGGCATAAAAGCTGTGTTTAGATCATTTTTTAATGTTTACCTATAATGGAAAAAGGTACCAGTGAGAACTTTACACGATGGATGATTTCTGTGTCGATTTTCAAAGAACTTTGCATGATAACGCGACGATTCCAGAATTTTCAAAAAATAGATTGTGACTTTGAAAAAAAAACATTATTTTGAAAATTGTAATAATTTAATGAAAAATTTAACCTAAAGATAAAACTCAATTTGTACATTGTATTTTCGTGATTAATTTATAATTGTTGGGTCTTTAGTTAATTGGTCCGATGACTAAAATCAAATTTGTTATCGATTTTTCGCTCGTTTGAGCACGTAACAGCAATAACGGGATTGGATAAGGTTTGTGATTTTAGAAATCTGACCTTTGTCGCTCTTATACCTACTTACCGATAAGATTAGTCACCATGCCATAGGTGGAAAACATGCTGAACTTCACCTCGTTCCAATTGAATCTATATCGAGTGAAGAGGTACATTACTGCCATTTCACCTGAAATCAAATACAACCAAATATACATATGTATAACGAAGTTGACAAGCCGTTTTAATATATGTACATTAACCGGTCATTTTTTTAACAGTCCATATTTACCACGTTTATTAATTTCATATATAAATTAAATATATACCTTACATGACTAAATATATTTGCCCGAATTCAAAACAGAAAATTATCTGATTAGGTTAGGATTACCACTAATTTTTCACTCGTTTAACAAATTTCTTGTTTCTATTCTTTCGACTATAAATAATGACTGTGAAAGTATGACGAGGCTAATTGACGAAAAATATAATAATTTATCTTAAGCATTAAGTTTCATTTATGCTACAATCAGAGAATGATATAGTGACATATGATGATGATGATATTATACAGATATATGCGAAGATGCGTTACAGGTCGAAACATTACAGCACTATTCTATGTAATTTTATAATAGGAATTTATCATAGCATTTCATTAAAAGATTATTATATAAGAAAAATCTGTACTTCAAGAAATTGTTTATTCTACGTTGATAGATAACATACTGTCAGGTTACGCCATCAAAAATAGTTTAAACGAAAATGGTGTATTACGACTACTTATTCGTGACATATATGGATATGACAGCTTCCCATAGAAAATCAAACATTTAAATGCGGCTTATAAACGTTGCTAAAAGATATCGATCTGCTTGTTACTGTTTCTAAAACGTATCTGAATGTTTCATGCTGTATTAGTCGTTGTATCAGATTGATTGGTATCATTAGCAAGTACTAGGTCAACGGCCACACAAGTATCGATTAGGTTTTATTTTGATTGATATCTGAAAGGATGTATAAAAATCGAAAGTGTGTCGTTCGAATTATAATTACACCGTGGTCCAAAGGGTCTGCGCGACATTTTTGACAGTGTGCAAATAATGGCACACTTTCTAAGGTCTAAAATCGTAAGCCGTGATTTTCCGCAGTTATAGTTTAGAAACTTTTGCATTGAAATTACGTCGACCTCCCATTCGCAGCTCATTAAACTCAATTATGAGTGAAGGTGAACACAGAGAAGCAAGCCGGTAACTACGAGTTAGGTTAGGTCAGATTATCGAGTACGTGTGCACAGTAACGCTGAACGTAGATGATCAAAGTTCATAACCCTTTACAGAAATCTCGATGTGTATCCAGTTTAAATTTGAATAGCATTGCTGTCCACTTTTCGGAAACTATTTAGGACCATGATCTTATCCCAGTAATGAAATTTAACATTTTCTAGTTGGTTGTAATGAAAATTTCATTTTTGTTCTTACTCAAAATCTCTTGTATTTCTACAAAATTACTACAAGATTTCGCATAATTCGTTTTTCTTCCATACTATTAGTATCTAATATGGAACATGTCGGTGGCGCCATTAGTTCCGAAACTCGTCACTGATTTAATATGAATGATTTGGTGAGAATACTTTTTACGATTTTTTATGGATACCCCAGTAGGGGAATCTATGATAATTCTAATTCGAATTGGTTCAGGGTATCTTAGGCCAGTATTCAGGACTTTCCTCTTAACCCTTTGAAGTATACATTTTTCCTCACAAGCATTTGACTTAGAATTCGAGACTCGGGGGTTTTTGAGGTCGCTGATGCCGAATCTGAACTCAGAATTTGCATATTCAAGATGGGGGATCTAATATGGCTAACAAGAATGCAAAAAATCGTTTGATGAAACTGAAAGTTGGCACTCGGGGGTTTTTCGGGTCGCTGATTATGAATCCGTGGTCAGCTTTCCGAAATACAAGATGGCGGACCAAAATGTAGAAAATCGTTTGATGAAAGTGGAAGTTGGCACTCGGGGTTTCATCTTCATGACGCTTTGATGCTATTTGGTCCACCATATTGAACCCGCCATTTTGAATTTCTGAATTTTAACCACATGAATAGAATTTATCTGGACATAAAAAAAGTCAAAGGAATTTCTACATTACATTATTTAAAATTGCACACTATTGATTTTTATTATCGTAACAAATTGTGCGAACTGTCAGATATCAATTGCTTGTACATTATGCGGACACATGTCGAGCTTACGCGGTGATAAAGAAATTGAAAATGGGAATAATATTTGGCGGTAAAACAAGTTTTCGCGAACGTGTGCACATGTACAATTACGTCACGTTATGTAAGAATAAGCGTAACTAGTTACACAACAGGTTCGTTTTCTTTATTAGTGCCTTCGTTTAATCGTTTCCGCCGCGCAATGGGTCTTTATCAAATTATCTTTTGCTTTGTTCTAATTGCAGACGTTAAATTGTCTACAAGCCCTATTTACGAATCTTGCTTTTGGAAGCAAGTGAAGTTAGTCTCAAGGTAGCTCTAAGGGATTCCCCCAGTTATATTATATTACCTCCACAAGTAATTCAACGTGGAAAAGTAACCATACACTTTGTTCAGAAATTTAAAGTGAACAAGATGCTAAGAATTAAGCAAGAACGTTTAGAAGCATTCTATTACGATAAAGATCGTTGATGCAGCAGACTTTGAAAAAAAAAAAAAATGGAAAACAGATTTGCTGGAAAATCCTTTGTCGTTATAATTTATGAAAATTCCTGCACTCTATTTATCCTGAACAAACGATCCTGCAGACACTGCACGTTTTTGCAGACGTAAAAATAGCATACTAATTAGCCCGGGAATTATCGCGCAATTTTTTCCCCATTTGAAAAATTTGGTCTATTTCGGACACCCCTCGCGTCTACTCTTGGGTCAAAAATATATACTCGTGACTATTGTTATATCGTCATATGCAATAATCCGTATATCTATGAGATAGGAAACTCTTAGCGAAATTAATTACCCGAATAAACTATAACAGTTAATCGGAATAATAATTGCAGTTAATTTTCTTGCAAACTAGTTTTTCACGATACTGCTAATTATATTGAACAACTACTACAACATGGAAAGAATTTAATGACTAACAAAATTTTATTACCTTCCTTCGATATAATCAATCAACTGAGAAAGACCATAACCTACCACAACACGGCACATAAACATACTGATTCATGCATTAGTATATTGAGACTATTAATGTTCGTAAATTTATGAATTATTACCTCAACCTTCATGTGTCTTTTACACTGTTTTACAATTCAAGGATTCAGTACTCAGATTTCGAGCTTTTCGTACTCGAAATTGAAGCTTTATTTTTCGCCACGTTATAACATATGTATACGCTCGTGACTCACTTGTCATGGATACATATTGCGTAAAGTCGCTGATGTCACAATTTCTAGCGTAGGTGAATCTTAAAGATTTAACGCATTA
>JARPRH010000782.1:330556-343710 GCA_031763665.1 Calameuta haemorrhoidalis
ACACTGCCGGTAACTGCACCCTGGGTATGCACAATATACTCGTCCGCGAGAGTCTGACTTCAACTCAACAGTTTCGTGTTATGCTTTGTGGTACATCTGTACCTCCCACCATTGACTCCTTCGAATTCTGCCACCCCCTCCAGTACTGTACCATTATACACCACCACCATCGTCACCATTGCTACCAACATTATCATCATTATTCCAACCAACATCATCCCTACTTCGACCACCACTCTCTAGATTCTACTATTTCTCCACTCCTTTCTACTAGATCTTCCACCTCTACCTCCCCACCTTAGGTTACTACCTATGTATGTACCAGGCGTTCTTCTTCTACCATAGTCACGAGACTATCACTGCATTTGTTAGTGACCTACGTAATTCGTATGTACACTGCCTAGTGGGTTCATCTGATCTTTCTACGTCGACCAGCATCTCTGATAATGTTATTATTGTTATGATCAGTTTTAGAAATTTTCAATTTTTCATTTGGGGCTGCTTCTTCAAGGTGGGTTCAATTCCTAGATTTATTTTATCTGTATCGTCTCTGCTGTTGAAACCGCTAGTTAAAATATTTCTCTATTGCGTAACATTAGTATGGTAATAACATTTTTTCAATAAATCATTTGAATATCACCTCATTACAGATAAGCACTGATTGATGACCTTTGCAATTGTTTTAGCGATACACTTGTTTGCGACAACGAGTATTATTGTAAGAATAATCGGTCTTTGAGTGCAATTCAGGGCAAACAAAAATGGCGTCGGAGGATAGACGACACTTTCTTTCGATCGTAGAATTCCAGTTTCGATATTTCACTTTTACTATTCGGAATGACCGGTTGCCTTTTATCCTTACACTCAAATAATATGATAACGATATGGGTGGGCAATGATTCATGAGGTAATGCATGAACTTAGACCTCATTTGGCCTCTAAGCAAACTGTACACTATCCTATTATGAATAATAGTCCCGTTATCGTGCATTAGGAAGAACTTAGGGACAATAGAGGAATTGAGGAACGAGAACTCGCTGATAACGATTATTTTTTCTTACTATCGTTGCTATCAACCGATTATCTAAAACCGTTCGTCAAGGTACGCTTAAAGTGCCTGGAAATATTTTATAGTCAGTCATGTCGTGGCTGGCAGCGTAATTCGATTTCTTTTTTATTCTGTAAGGTAAGATCAAGAGTCAAATGATATTGACACAAGCAATTACCAACTATCACATTGTACGATTATTATAATAAATTGCATTATTTATTTTCTTTTTTTATTTCACTCCCCTTGCGCATACTTTCACAATTCAACTTTCTATTTTTCAATTTACTTACATACGCTGTCTAAGCATTGACAGCTACAACCACTATGCAAAATTTAAGAGAATTCTGCATACGTGTTTTTGCATTAATTCAGGTTCGCTCTATAAAAATGTATGGACTTACTTGACCCACAAAACTGATTAAGGTTATGTTCAAGTATATATCATCATTAAGGAATACTTGAACCTTGAAAGTATTATACTGGATGAACTTGACATGCAATGGCAGCCATGACATTTATATATATCCTTAGTATAATATTTGAATAATTCTTGAAATTTTTTAATGTAAAATTTATACAGCTGAAATTATCTACTAAAAATTCATTTTCATCTTCCTGGGTATATATTTGCTGGATAAATTCTTAACGATTTTTTGCACATGAAAGGATATTACGTGCATCACAAAATAATTGTATAATTAATAATTTGACTAAAGAAGATATTTCAGACGATTAAAAAAAGAATTTTCAAAAATACAATTTACTCGTACAATTCGTTTCATCGGTATATTCAGTTGGTTAGGGACAACGAAATTCATTAAAAATAATATCATTTTTTCTATGTATTTCCCCTTGTTCTTCATGACGTAATAAAAATGGCCGACCATCTCGCTATCTGTCACTGCTTTAAACTGGCCCCCGCTCGAAAGGTATGATGCGCTTAAGTGAGTAATGCTTGTAAAATCATCGTCAGTATGACAATGTACTCGTCAAGTTGTTTTGAGGTTTCGACATAATGCAGGACGCGGTTGGTAGTACTGAAGTTATCGCCGGATGGCATTGTGACTGTAAAGTTGGCATTATTTTCTGGACGAAAACAAAATTATTTGATAATTTTGCAAACAAAAAATTAATGACTTCTTTTTTCGTCACAAGGGATCCTAACCAATTTTTTTTCCTTAATTGAATTACGTGTTTCATGATGACTTTCTGTTTATCTGATTTCTATGCGAATTATAAGATGAATTAACGTTTTTGCACTTGGAATGGATTTTTGAAAACAGCGATTCATTGCCGATCATTAAAATCTCTTTTAAATCGTAACTACGAATAAACAGCCAACCTCTCTTAAATTGTCGACTATAAATAGATGTCAATGTTACAATTGATCAACGCACTTTCTGTACGTTTAACAGATAAAGAATCTGCCGTCTCAATGCCACGAATAACGCTGAAAACAGATTATGCATATACATCGTCTCCCACAAAAATATGAGCAGGACTGACTTTTTTAAACTAAAGAAACATTCGAAAAAGTATGAAAACCTTATTACCAGAGGAATAATCATTTGTATAGAATTTTGTTCAACCATTAAAAATCCATTCACGAATTTGCGCACTCATGAAAACGAAAAAAAAAGCTGAACCCAAAATATACGCAGTTTGTGTTATAAATTGAATTCTCCAGTATACGATTTAATGATTATATTTGTTGTGAATTTTTTGTTGATTATATAATGCAATTATTGTAATAGGTTTTTGGATATGGTTATATTAGGCATATCGTACCACTGGGTACATCCCATCCAGTTACGTGTCATACATACAAATATAATTAAAAACCTGTTTCTGATAATCACCTCTAATTAATCGGATGCGCAAGTAATGAGTGATAAAAAAAATATATTTTTTTTCCGAACCTCATGTGCATATCTTTAAACGATATAAGGCAAGAATGCATATAACAAATTTTCGGCTTTAACGAGAACGAGTCACGCACCTCGTTGCCTTAGGATAAACGAAAAAAAAGTAATCATTAAATTTGTTTTCGGCTGTCAATAATCTAAATGATCATTCGTATCGAACTTGTTCAGGTCATTGACTATAAACAAGATTAGGTAAGAAATAAAAAAAAATAGGAAAGTAAAAGTGCTCATTGACTTTTGCTCTCGAAAACAATTTAATTTGCACCTATTATTACACTGCAATTATTATTGACTCCTTCTTGTACCTGTGTGTACTATTCTTTTAGATAATCAATGTCTAATAATGTTATAAAAATGGAAATCTGTAGGACAATTCTTTTCCTTTGTATTTAATAATATCAATGATGCTGGTGCTCCTTGTTATTTGTTTAACAACAAAAAAATCTGAATCCAATCGACATGGTTCAGGAATAACCTTCAATTAGGAAACAATATCCAATTAGAATAAAGTACTTCTTAACCTGTGAAATTACCATGGGATCAGCTGCCTAATTTTGTTTTTGTTCATTCCGTTTAATATTAAAATGCTTAGTAAACTTTCACAAAGTCGATCCGATTTCCCTAGTATAACTCGGAATTTGCCGAATATATACAATATATTATTTAAAGAAAAAAAGAAAAAAATACCTTTCTCCCTATAGGCTAATATCATACATATAGTTTATCATCATTCATATGCATATGAATATACATTTCGCATACAAATTTATTCTCTATACTAATTTCCTAACGTACAAACTCGTTCAAGTCATTAGCCACAGATTCCCGTTATGTCTCAATGATACTTTTCGACGAGTAGATATCATCCTCACGTCCAATTGATTTTTCACAAAATTCTTTCCCTTTATAAATAATTTTCGCTGTTATCCACAGAGTCGATTGCGTAACAGAGGTTCTTTGTGCACTCCTTATTAAATCCGTCATTTACGTACAGGCAGTGTTACCGCATCGAATAGTTGTAACCATGTGCACCTTTACATAGATCTACCAATAATTACGGACATTTGCGCATTCTTTGTGCCTGTAACAAGTGGCTTTTTCATTTCGATCCAGTAGAGTGATACGACATGTAGTTAATTGATTGTAATGGAATCACTGAAAAACCTTGTATTAATCAATAATCCTTACTTGTTTATAAACCTGCGATATGCGACTATTCACATAATTTACATAGATTTATTGTTCTTTGTTGAGGCAGTAACAAGGGTAATGAATTTTCATATAAATCTCAGTTATTTATTTATCGTTACAAATATTATTAATAAGATTGTCATTTAGAATTGTGGTATTTTTATTCTTAATCAAGAATCAAAATTTCGTATTCGTTGTACGAGACTTCCTTACCGTCGAATGGAATGTAGAGGCAGCCGTGGCTCGCTTGTACCTGCAACCAGAATGACAACCACGATGCGTTAAAAAATACCTGTCAGTTTGTTTTGCCGCGTAGAAAGTCATAGCAACTTTCTAGTAGTCCTTCGCTAACGTAACGGGCACGTGGTCTATGTTTTGTAAAAGCCTTCACACAAAAAATAACGTAACGACGTAAGACGTAAGCGTGAGGAAACCAACCAATCAGAATCTAGTATTCCCTCCTCCACGGAAACAATACTAGATTCTGATTGGTTGGTTTCCTCGCGTTTACGTCTTACGTCATTACGTTATTTTGTGGGTGAAGGGCTTGAGTGTATAGACATAAAGAGGATTGACAGAACAGTTTCTCGGTCGAGGACGCAATCAAGCCGATCCTTTCCCTTTACAAACTTCACTACTCACGGTCCATGGTATTTATATTCACACATATGTATTTTTAGTCTATTAATAGTACCGCGGGATATATTACGTTCGGGCACTACTTGAAATCTTGTTTCTCAAAAGTAATTAATTTAGAAACTACGTCCAATGTATTCCTGGCTTGGAAACAATACGTGAAAGTTGTTAGGTTAAAAAATGCCATATTTTTCATAACACAGCATTTCTTCTTAGGTTTCAGTTCAGACTGTGCGTTTTTTTATTCTTATTGTTAGATATCTTGATTCTGTACTGACATAACGTACGACACGAGTTATGTCTACCGTTTCACGTCATGAGTTATAGGCTGTGTAATCAGTATCTGTACACATAAGGATTATTGTGATCACAAAAATAATCTAATTCTCAATATCTGCTTTGGTAATAAAAAATTTACAGTGAAGTATAAATCATATTCACACGAATTCTTTTTCTGTGCGATAATATTATAATGATTTTTTCTATCGTGTGTTTTTATGATAATCTCAAGTTAAGATAACCCATTTATCAGTATGCAACGATCTGACAAACATCGAGAATCCATCCTTTATATTGAAATCGATGACGCAGAATTTCTTGGAAATAGATTAAATGGATCAATTTTATTATCAATTTCCGTTTACGATGATAATTTTAAAAAATAAAGATTACGTAGTACCTTCCCAACAGTGAGACTTCCTTCGTGAAACGTCCGACCTACGTAGAGGGGTTCTCCGTCAGGTGTGCAGCCAGTGCTTACTGCATGTTCAGGAATATGACCGTCGTTGGACGGTATCCAACGAAATTCTTTTTGGCATAAAATCTAAGAACCAAAAAATCTATACAGTTAAATAGTTTTATGACGCTTTGCGAAGTAAATGTAATTTATTTTTTTTATTTTTTCTCACTTTCAGTTACATTACCTCGTAGTCGTGTTTTCCATGCTCGTCGCCACCCCAACAGACATATGCAATGTTCTTAGAGGGGATGACCTTGGCTGGAATCATTTCACCCTCATGATGTGCACGGCCAACAAAAATTTCACAGCCGTCAATGTCAGTTCCACCTCGTACCGCAGTATTCGGTATGTATGATCTTCCATGTACCCACTTGAATTCTATATCGAATATAAAAAATTAATATTTGAATATTATTACATTTTTGTTGCATAAAATAATTAAAAAGTGTTCTTCAAAAAAAAGTTACTAATTTGAGAAATCATCTGCTCGGAATTTTGGTAAAATCGCAATTCGATAAAATAAATGTTCAAATTCCTTGTTCGAAAATGAATTTTAAAGAAGCAAGAACAGGGGAATATAATTATTCAGAAGAAATTATAGGGATCCCCAATGAAGAAAATGAGGTATAAAATCTTAGTGAAACAAAAATAAAGTATTGATCAAAATCAATTGTTCGACACTCACCTGCCATGGTTATAGCGTCTATAAACCAATTTGTTTCACACCAGGAACTTATACCTGTTATGAGATAAGCTTTTAACCGTATCTCTATATCAGCTTATCATTTTCCTCGTTATCGTTATCGATGTCGACATATTTAAACTGTGTCATAGTACAAATTGCATGTGAACATTTTATGTTGATACAAATGGAATTTCGTGAACTGCGTAATCGTTCCGCAAATGTGATTGTCGCATTAGGTTATTTTTAAATTAACAATGATTACACATTCTATAAGGTAACCGTCTCGTTGACATGAAGTTCAACATTAAAATTTGATTTTTTTTAATTGACACTTGAAGCATGGTTTTTTTATCACCCAAAATTTGGGGTAGGATCATCCGCCTTAAAAAATTCCGCTCGCCGTTATTTCAAGCACACGATTCAATGCCTGAAATTCCACTTTACAGCGAAAGAAAAAATGATTTGTATGCACAAACCGATTGCGAATTTTAACGTGTTAAAACAAGAGAATGTTGATCTAAAGATAATTTTAAAAAAAAGTAACAGACAGAGGTAGCCTTTGCTGTATGATTTTTGCTTGCTGCAACGAACGGGGAGAACATATGGCAACACCGCGTATCAGCTACAAGCTAAGCGGGCTCTAGTCGTGTTGGTTGAGATCAGATGTTTTCCTTCACCTTGCTTGTGGGCAGAGGTTGCAATTCTTGTAAATTTGCAATCACCGTCAGTCGTTGAATTTATTGACAATTTCACGATTACAATAACCCTGACGTCAATAATAACCTTAATTCGAGTGCTTCAAACGCACTATTAAATTTCAATTCTAAAGTCAGAATTTGTTGTTTATTTTTTTATTACTAAGCGCATATGTAAAATGTTTTCATAATTCATTATTTCCAGATAGCACAAGGACGTCCTAATCAAATTCCATGGATATTTTAAATCGATATGCCGAAAGTCCTAAGGACGTCATGATAAGGTCTCGGACCTTCCTCTGGATATCCTGAGGAAGTGCAAATGTCCGCATGTTCATGATCCTTCGTACGTCCTAGGGAAAACCCACTGGACATGTTTAGGCGTTTTATGGGATCCTTACAGGAGGTTTTTATTTCTACCCTAAAGAAGTATTTCTTTTACATGTCCAGTTGTATATTAGGAATGTGTCACGTAAAAACTTGAAGTTGACTTAGAAGACGGTAAATATGCAAGGTGAGGTTTCCTATAGACTCTGAATCTGGGAGGAATCTCCATATACAATATTGGTCGCGCTATTCTCTATCAGATTGGTTCTAATTTAATGTTCTGATTCTAATTTAATGTATATTCCGTAATTGAAGCACGATGCGGTTATTAAATTCAGTCTAATGACATCGATTGATTTAGTTAATAGTCGAAATCATTCTATGCAGTTGGCTAAAATTAAATAACCGCAATCATGTTTCAATTAGGGAATACACCCTCATTTATATTCAGAACTTTATATAAATTTATTTGTGTATATTTCGTAAATATAATCTAAAAAGTACATAAAAATAAACATATCATTTTTTTTCAGGACATCCTATCAATCCTGAAGATATTCTAAGGATGTTATTAATGGCTTATGCCAGGACTCATAAATATGTATTCGAAGCGGGACATTCCGAGGTTATCCTAAAGTAATCAGTCTCAGTCATAATAACCGAGTCATGTGCTGTCTGGTTTATTGCATTTCATTGACTAGTATATTGCGTGATATCAATGGAGACTCGATGTACACATTTTTATACAATTATTGTATAATTATAAATGTTTGAATTCAATGTATTCTATATGCTTCAGCCTGACAGTCGTTGGAGCTCATGAATAATTTTGTTCAATACCTTTTTATTTTTTGCCATTTTCACCAAATAGCAAGCTTACTGCATTACAGCTGCCTTCCTTGAAGGTATTTTGGAGCATTTCTAGATTTATAATTCTAGATTTCTAGATTTGTATTTTTGTTCGCCGGTGACGAAACGAAGAGGTAGAGATAAATTGCAAGCTTTGTACCATAATTTATTTGCGAGAACCTGTAAATCTACTAGTCGTCGTTGGGAATGAATGTATCCTCGAAACCCCTTTTAATTTTTCTCCTTTAAAATCGACACGTCAATGGTTGTCGATATAGTTTGTCGACGTTTATTATTGTCAGTTTTTGTTTTTCTGTAATGAATTTCCCTTTCAGAATTCCATAATCCGCACGTACACTGTATCGTTTCATATCCAAATAAAAAATTCACGATACTCGATTATACTTTTTCTTTTCCAAACAACATAACGTCATAGATACGTGCCGGCTCGACCGCGACTCACCGGCGAATCGACGGTGCTGCCAAAGCTTTTTACCCAGTAACTACCATCGGAGTCAAATAAATACAATATATCGATATCAATTAAGAAAGTTAATTTATTTTACTCTTATAATATGTCGAAAGTTAAGTTCATGGTTCATAATCGCTATTATAAGATAAAAGTCGTTTTTATTTTGTTATGTTTAATCACTCAAGTGCATTTACAGCAAAACGGTTACCTTAATATAACGGAATCTTTTTCACTTTTATCACTGCGCTAAAATCAAGCTGAGTTATCGTTAAGAAATTAACTAAATATGTTTTTTGTGATGTGGCTTTACAAATTTCTTGATAACCACGATTACATATCGACTGATTTTTAGAACTTATTAATAACACTGAATTACTATACACATTACTCATATATGTATATAGGTATATCCGTGATACTGCTTTAGTCAATTCTTATATATCTTTTATATCATTCCTCAATAAAAAAAAATACTCAGGCTACTAACGATCTACGTTCATACCCATGTCATTACAAAAGCACACAATAGTTTATGAAACCATAACCATACTTTATAAAATATTTATATAAAATGAGGCCTTAATGATTCACAAGCACCTCGTAGTCTCTGAACGAAAGTTCCTCGCCGTCGAACGGAATATAAAGACATCCATGACTGGCCTGAATCTGCAAGTAAATTACAATATTGAATTTAAATAAAATTATGCACAAATCTGTTAATCCATAACATTGATTGTTCTAAAATACTTTATATTAACCTTTCCAACTGTCTGTGCTCCATTATGAAGTACCCGTCCTACGAATAATGGTTCACCCTCACTTGTTTGTCCAGCGACCAAAGCGCCTGGTGGAATTGCACCATTACTTGCGAATTCCCAGGCAAAATCACCGTAACATAAAATCTGCAATGTCAATTTTGACGGTTGGAATTTATTGTATAGGAAAGGAAAAATTAATTTTCATCAACAATAATTGCTAATGACAACAAATGAAATATTCGAACTTTACCTCGTAATCGTCTTTTGCATGCTCTTCTCCGTTATAGGCGACGTAAGCGACACATTTATCTGGAATAACTTTGGCAGGAATCATGTCCCCTTGGTGAAATGCTCTGCCAACGAATATTGGACTGCCATCTTGGTCACGACCACCGCGTACAGCCGCGTCAGGAAATGAACGATGTGGACTTGGATGGACCCATCTATGAGCTGTTGGGATGAAACAAAAACTTGAAATCACCCGACGTATCATACAAAATTGTTTCCTCTACAAAAATATTTCTTTACACCGATCCTATATGCTAGTTCAGATAGCATGATTATGAAATTTGGATATTCTCAGAAGGTACTAATCAGTCATTTAGAACTGATAATATTAAGTATCTATTTCGAATGTGGAGGACGAAATTAGGGTATTCTAAGATCATACGCTATCTGGACCAAATAGATCCTATTATATACTGAACATATGCAGAGAATATTCATACTTTCTAAAAACTTCATTTTGCTACCTGAGACTATCTTAGTCGAGTACTTTGAGACAAAAGTATCAATAATTTATCGAGTTATATATATTTATTTATTATAAATAAATAAGAGCAATATTTTCAGAAATTGTTGGTCTTGTCCCAATTTTCGAATTATTTTTTACGCTTGCCATTATTGTCGATCGGATTATTTGCAATTCTTACAAAAAGTTCGGCATACACAAGGCAAATAGATGCAAAAATATGTTAATATTTTTTGCCGCTTATATGCAAATTTTTTGTGAAATGTGTATTTACATTGTATCGTTGTTATATAATTCATAATCTTCGAAATTTGACCTTAAGAATTATAAATACGAAGATGTGTATTTCCCAATTCTATTACGTAGAAGAATTCAAAAGTGTTGTTGATATCTGCTTTTGTAATACCATATATAGATATATGAAAGTTTAATAAATAAAATCTCATTTGCGCAGTAAGTACTAAAAATAGCCTGAGTTCTTTCATTCTGTTTTAATATCTCCCGGATAGATGAAGTGAAGATGATGTAACTATTTTTTAATTCTCTTTCGGGGGATTACCAAAGAACTATTTATTTCAAGTATATTGACGTGCGATTTGAAGTCTCGAAGTTTTCTTAGAAGCCTTTGCTGGTTCAGCTATCTTTTTTTTTTCGCAGACTCGTAATTTGCACTATGTACTTAATACGTAGTTCCAAGATAGTGAATTTCAATTGAAATAATATAACTGTCTTATAACTATTGTTTAATTTCGTTCTGACATTTACACGTTCATTTTAAATACGAACGAAATCAATGAAATAAGAAGTAGGCTATACTACCTCAATTACACGTCTCTTATCAGAATACGTTTTTATAAAGTGACTTTGAGGCATAAGGAAAAAAAAATCGTGACCCATTAAATGCCAGCAATTAAAATACGGCTTGATTGACTTTTCAAGGATTTCAATTTTCATCTACCGCTTTTTTTAACACTGCACCTCATTATGCGTCGAATTAATAATTCGGTATTACATTTCACTTAGAACTCTCTGTACGAGAATTATTATATTTTTTTCTTACTAATCTGATAAGAATATTCGCGATATGGAGGAACTGTCAGATTTTGGTGAAGCGGAAGAGAAACAGTAGCAGTTGAAGATATTGAAAATATAATTATAAATTAACGAAATACTTACGTGGCATTATGACGACTGTGTACTGTTAACGAAACTGGAAAGTCTAAAATGATTCTTGTATGATATCTTTACCTGGTTAAAGTCTACTTTATTATCTTATCTTATCAAGCTTCTTTGAACGGTTGACTTGATAATTGGTGAAACGATTTCCTAAAATTTTGCAATTTGTCAGTTGATCGATTGATGTGAGCTATGATAATTCTTTGAAAATTTCTTAGAATTAATATGTAACACAATTTTAAAATAAATATATTAACTAACGGTAAATACATTGTTTTCTTTTTGACCTATTTATTTTTTTTAATTTGACATGTTTTTACACTTGCACTCTAAAATGGGTGAAGTACGGGCAGACGGTATCGGGAGTGACAGTGTAAACGCTGGAAATTAATGCTAAGAAATATGGCTAGAAATACTATTCCATAGTTTATTGCTTCATTTTGCAAAATCGTTGATCGCAACCGTAGATCCACGATCAAAATAATCGATGGAACTCCGTCGAGTTAGATAATCTGATCTGTGGTTATTTTATTGTTAGAATAACTATTATATTTTCTTTGTTTTATCTCTACATCTTCGTCTGCAATCTGCATGTATTAGCGTTTTTTACAACCAGGATTTTCCGACATTTTAGTATGTAAATGTTGACACTGATGATTATTACTTGACACATGTTATGTGTTATGTGTTATGTGTTATGCGATAGGTGAAATTCTTAGAATGAAGGTAAGTAAAAATAACAGTTAAACTAGTACATATTTCCGGTCATGTACATGTTACATAAACTATAATAAACGACAAGTAATTAAGCCTATCCTGTTATACCTATAATATTTTAATTAACTTCATTGAATGTCATAATCAAATACATTTATTTGTATAAATAGAACATTCGAGGCTTGGTCACCCTTTCTAGAAAAATATACCAGATGATTCACCTTATCTAATAATGCTATAAATATACTGACTTGTAAATTATATTTGCTAATTAGTATTATTGTATACCTATCTATCGGTCACATAATTATTGCTTTCTGAAAGTATTAAACAGCTTATTCTACGTTCAATCTTATAGAGACATTAAAGCATCTGCTTTTTATACTAACAGCCGGTAAGTAGCAGAACGTATGTTACGGTTTGAGGCTGTAACAAATTCTAGACTCTTTCCGAAGTGACGCGTTGTTTGAATGGGGTTGTTCAATAAGTACAAATATAATTTCAATAGCTGAATAATATTTAAATGTTTCAAACTTGAAGTAAACGCCTAAATCTGTATTATAGATTTTGCAAACTATCAGTATTATTAGTAACAACTGTCAGTGTCATATAATCTATATAAAATGTGAATATTGCTAAGACGTCTAACCTATATTTTATCTAAGTCCATGTATATAAATAAGGTTAAACACTGGTCTTGCATTCATAATTTTTTGGAAATATGAGTTTCATATTTAGAAGGTATCAAAATTTGTTAAGAAAATTCCCACTTGGGATGCAAGCCTTTCAAGCTGGTAAATAAATTAAAAAAGTGCTACGTTACACAGCATATTTGACCGGTTATTGATAATTGATTCATTTATTAAAATAAAATGTGTTTAGGAACTTTGATGGGCTTAGGCGATCAACTTGCTCAAAATGCTGTTGAGCGTAGAAAATTTGAAAATTTAGACTTTGTCCGTACAGCTCAATTTGCTGGTATTGGATTTTTCATCGGGGTGAGTTTCATATGCGTTAAACAAGTAATTTTCTATATTAAAAATCAAAATAGGACATTATTATTCGATAATTAAATTTGTATTTTTTAGGGCCCTGCTACTAGAGCGTGGTATGGAATATTAGACAGGCATTTTGGATCTAAAGGTGGAACAGTAGCTTTGAAAAAAGTTGCATGTGATCAAC
>JARPRH010000782.1:349720-361233 GCA_031763665.1 Calameuta haemorrhoidalis
GCAATGAGATAAAAGAGATACAGCCTACACACAATTGTAAATTGTAAAGGACAGAACACGATCAGAGTGAATTACGTACTCATTTCATCAACATTTACTTCTAAATTGAAATATATTATTTTAAGATAATGTTCAATTATCAGAAAATAAATATTTCAACTTTTAGCAAATCAAAGGTAAGAACACAATTATTCGTTTTCAAAACCATAAAGGAATTGCCGATAATACAAATAACTAACTTCTATTGAATATTTTTTATAACAGATTTAGTCTTATATTAGGGTATCGTAACAATATCGTTAATCTGATAAGCTTTATGTTTTGACAGGTCGATAATACGCGATTGAATCTGGTGAATTTTGATTTCCGACTATCTCTCAAAAACTGCGTGTAATGTTAGGCTTACCTAATATTATAAAATCATGACTAATACGTCTATGAATAGTAAATATAGCGCAAAAATGTCAAAAACGTTACTAGGATATTTATATGACTTATAATATCCGCTAGACCTCTTATCTAACACTTATACAGCCTTTTTGCTGTATAAACGCAAACTAGTAACGATGCTACAATTTATCAGTTACCAGGTGATTTTAAACTATCATGTTCTTGAGTAAAAAATTATAACATTGCCGATATCGTCTTAACCGTTGCTTCATAATCTTTAGAATATACTTACGTGGCCTGTCTCCTGAAGTTGTACAATCGTTACAATGATAAGTAAAGCTTTATAGAATCGATGGGTTGATTTAATAATATTTTTATCTGATTGTGTGAAAGATAATGTTAATATACTAACTACTATCATCACATTGGACGATATACGCCTGGAACTCGACGAATGTATTATCACGTACGTTTGATCAAATTAAAAATATTACACAATTACTCTAGAATTGACTTTGCTTTGGTTTTTTACTCGCAGTACTTTCCCGTATAGTAAGAAATTAGTATGAGCTTGTAATATACTTAAACAAACACAAAGTAACGGTTCCACAACATCAATATCAAAATGTCCTATTCAAGAATTTTAACATTGCTAATATTTGAATGCTATGCGTTTGCTGACTAGTTATCTATCTTTCTTGCCATCTTCGAATTAGAAAATTTTCACAATATTTACATGTATGTCCCTATTATACGTTTCTTGGATACTTCCATACCACAAACATCCTTATGACGTCACTCGGACATCCTACAGACATATAGACATTCTGCAAAAATCTCATTAACGCTTTATACTATATGTGGCTAGTTATGTCAAATGAAGATATTAAAATAATTAATATAAAGTCAATTATTTTAAACAATACCCATGCTTATTTCACGGGAATTTATACCGGTTTAACTTAACTCTCACGCTTTGGAATCAAATTACATTTTTTAATTATACCTCCGCAGTTATTCGTTAAGCGTCTAATTTTCCTTAAACTTTCTAATTGAAGTTAATTCATGGAATTAAAAACGATTGTGTCTAGTTTAAGATGCTATGTAAATTAATATACTTTGTTGTCAAGGTCATCGCCAATGATTAGAGGCAATTTAAATTATCTCTTTGATAGAAAACTCAGACAAACTTTAAAGTTATATCGTCATATTGATACGTGCTATTGCTTTACTTTTAGCAATTTCGAAACTGACCACAAGAAAATTTTATTGGAATTCAGGTGAAACGTCAGGAATAATGGCCTTCTTGCTGTCTACTATGCTCTACCTTGAATAATGCGTTAGTTTTGCACTAGACGTATACGTTTCTTATACAAGACACTGCTAACCGTTGTTGTGGTCATATCACTTCAGCTGTTAACTTAATGTATAAAAATAAAAAATATCTTTAAAAAATCCGATAATTTTTTCTTTTTAACGATAATATACCTCACAATGATTCTCTGCATCAAGTAGAAAAAATCATTAATCTCTATAGGATGTGTAATAAGATTTCAAAGATCCTAGTAAATACTAAGTAACATATCAGCTTCTGCTCCAAGGATTTAATATCACGAGACACCCGATATACGTAACTATTCTATTTCCACGTAACTGTTACTTCGTACTTCTTATAGGGATCCATAAATGTTCAACAGACGTTTGTGGTGCATTTGTGATGTGTCAAGGATACATGCGGAATCATATCTATGGTTACTTCAAATGGACTAGAGTAATCTTATCAGAGCGATAAATATTTTTTTACCATACAGAAAAAAGAATTACGAACTTTCAAGACTCCATGCATTTTTATTAAATTTTCCTGTAGTCAAGGTGAATCTGGTTTCGAGAAGGAAAAAGATACGAAATAAATATTCGTTCGTAATTAAGGATTTCGTATGAACGTAACATACAGTGAGTGTTATGTCTCAGCCTGTTATGATTTCTCAACCTAGAATAAAATCAGAAGCAAGACAGATAAAAACATTTGGAATGTGCTAGGTGTTGCAATTCCATGAAAGGCTAAGATGGCGGGTGCAAAGAACTTGTCCATTGTTAGAAATATTACTACAGTTACAAAAACATACTACAGGGACAGTATATATCTAAAGAAAATATCTGGCATTTTCGTAACCCGATGTAAATCCGTTAGGAAAATTTTGTCCATTGAATTTGATACAAGAGCAAATTCTCAGTACGAGGCTTCATTTCCATATTGAAAGAGGAATGACGTAATGACAATGATGTCACCATGTCGCAATAAATTTCATAAAATGCGTCTCAATTCGAAACTGACTAGACATCAATATAAACATTGTAACTTCTGGGTCATACACTATAGCGTTTAATGTAATCTAATCTTTTTCATCTATAGGTATATCGTATAGGTATTAATGATTCACAAATATTTTCGTCATCAACCTCGTAGTAATGAAAGATATATGATAGATAATATTCAAGTACAATCTTTATGTACGGTTCTCTAACCGTTTTCGTCACAATATGTAATTTGGTTAACGAGCACAAGCCAATCTTTAGAGTCATGATTCTTGGAAATGGGTATGAAAAATACTAGCTGCAAAATATGCACAGTTGGAGAGGCACAAACTCGTTTTCCATATTAGTCGTCATTGAATTTGCCAAGTCACTCAGATCCTCGGTACCATTAATCATGTAAATATTATTTATGCTTATGTATGTACCGGTTTCGTATAGCCGTTTCAATCATTGAACATAATAATATAATAATCCGATCAGTGTAGGTCTTTTTTGCAACGCTCGAGGGTGGAGTTGGGGGGGGGGGGGGAAGTCGAAAAAAACGGATAATATCTTTCTAAAAATGTGAAGACGTTCATGTCATGCTTAAGGTAGTATGTTAAAGTTTGGCTGAAGTCAAATCAATAGCTATATATAATTTGTTAAATTTCATAAAACAAATGGAGAAATATATTGAAGATGTGAATTTAATACTAGGAAATATAATTATTTTTGTAAATAAATCATGTTTACTGAATACCTAAATCTCAAGTCATTTTTCTCGTAGCGTTTACGGGTCGGGAAAGGAACACGCAAACGAGAGAGACAGCTGCCGCATACGTTTCGTTTAACAGTAATTTCTCATTACATGTACGGTAAATTATGTTCATTTTTTACAGTAAACGCCTTAGATATCAAGCTATCTAGAAATATATTCTAATGCATAGGTTAACTTGATAACTTTCGCGGAAATTAAGGACATGTGACTAAATACAACCATTTTTCTTATATCTCTTTAACTTAACGGTAAACAAGTTATGTTTTGAGCCAGAAGACGCAGCTGATTGAGCTCTTTCGATTAGGCGTTAAAAAAAATGTAGGGTTAACTTTCTAGCGTAATTCTACCCTACTGCCTTAAGGCTGCTTTTACATTACGATAAAATTTTGAAATATAAGGTTTGTCGAATTATTGTATTATCTAAAGACCTCGCCCCCTTGCTTGGTTTCAAAATAGCGAACGTTTGAAATTTCAGCTTGGGATAATATTACAATGTCTTGTAAAGGTGCTTCTCTCTTTTACAAACATGCTATTGAGACAGGTCATGTGTATGATTGATAATTAACAAGTTGATAGGAACGGATTGATAAGGTCATTTGAATGATGCATCTTGAGAATGTTCTCGAAGATAAGGGAACATGCGTGATGGGGAGACAGTTCTGATCCCATTGGATAGTAGTGAGACTATTAAGCGATACGTGAAACAAAAAGCGTGTTAGCCATACAGACTAGAGCGAAGGTCCGTCTGTATGTACGTGAACGCCCGTTTTCTTCGACGCCGTTCAATGCATAAACCCGGTTTAACTGTGCTATTTGCTAATCAGAAACTTGCATTTCGAAGATCCTTCCTTCCTTTCCTTATGGCTGTATCCCCAATGGGGGACATGTGTCAGGCACTTCGATGATAAACGGAGTTTATGCATTGAACCACGTTGAAGAAAACGGATTTAACTGTTTTGTAACGTAAGGTGACCTTTGGCGCCACCTGGACATTCAAAGTAGTACTAATAATAAGCGGGAATTAAACCAAATATAAGTAGATAGATAATGCTGATTCCGCGAATGAAATGGTCACCCGAAAATAGGGAAACAAAAGATCAAAACCTTTCAGGTAGATCTCATGCCACAGAAAGCCAGATGAAGATGCTGCAGGAGAAATTCCTATAGAGAAAGCTACATCTACACACATTTCGAAAGGATTGCAGTAAAGCACTCATCCAGGAATGTCCAATTCACCGAACAAAAGCCCTAAAACTTACTTTGCACATGAAAAATCGGCGCCAGCCAGTCGTTTTGCACGCTGAAGGTCCCACGGTCAGGCTGGCCCTTATTCTCGGGCCCACTTAATACACCAATCTTTCTCCCCTAGGAGATAATAAAAAAGGATAATACAAGAAATGTACGTAAACCTAGTGTTAAACAATTATGTATACATTGTTCAAATCGTTACGATTATGAACTAACATAATATTTGACGAGTTCAATATCGCCAACCCTAGTGTTAATGATGCTCATCCTACCATCTATTACGCGAAACTCCGCCAACCGTTGTAGCTATTACTAATTATTAAAAAGTAACTCGTGGATTTTCGTTTTTTCTCGACTTTATTCGGACGCCGGTAAAAAACAGGCAGCAGAAATTATACAGTCAGAGGGTCTTTCGGGTGTATCAACATCCATAAAAAAGGATTGGGATACGTATTTCATATAGATCTTAATCGAAAAGACCGAATCCCATATCGTCATCTTCAGATTCCGATTCTTCCTTCTTCTCCTCTTTCTTCTCGGCAGCTGGTGGAGCAGCAGCGGCGTTTGCAGCCGGGGCTGCAACTGCGACGGCAGCTGCGAACTTGCTTGGATCCTGCAAAATCAATTAAATTTTATGTTAACGAATAGTCACAAAGAAAAGATGCAGTAGTTATTCATATAGGTGTTTTTATCAGACTGCGTTATTACGCAATTTTTCAACTGCGAAACCGACGTGTCTGTGGGTTCAGCTATTTCTAGCTCAGACACGTTGATCGAATCCTTCAGACGCGTTAAGTTTTCATCATTATAAATGTTAAAATAAATTTGTATGAATCTTAAAGGACATTTCTTAAATATTACCTTGATAAACTCCTTGATGGTGGTGGCCTCAGCGAATTCCACCTCGGTTGTGGCAGCAATGGCAAGAAGATTCTTGAAACCGTTGGCGATGCTGTGAGGAGCACTGGCAATAGTCGGGTAGCCAATGGCGAGTGACACTGAAGCGAGATTGGCAACTCCAGCTAGGAACTTCGCGCGAAGATCTTCAGGCTTGATATCCAAAATTTCTGGAGCGAAGATAGTACCGGAATCGTAGACCTGCTCGACAAGCAGACCGTACGAAAACGGTGAGATGTTCAACATGTTAAGAAGCGTTGCTTCGGAAGCACCGACTTTGTCACCAGGCTTCAAGATGTGCACATCGTTCTGGAAGAGTAATTGAAAGATCATAGACACTGTTGCATTTGTTCATATTAATTTTTTATAAGTATAGGTAGCATACGTACAACAATTTCAATAGTACCCTTCGAGATCTTGGTAGGGATGCTTAGAGCCTGGAAGAAAGATGTCTTCTCGGGTCCTAATCCAGTGTTCTGGGCTGGAATGATGACGCTCAATGGAGCAATAGCTCCTGCTCTGGCTGGTGCCCGAACTTTGTTCTCCAGCAGCTTGTCTCTGACCTCAACCAGATCACCACGCGTGAAGACAAAGCCAACATTGCCACGAATGTGTGGCAACAGCTTCTCCAAAGCTCCGTTACGTTCAATGTGACCACGAATTGCCTTGCGCATCATGGTGTTCTTACCCATCAATACCACAGCAGTTCCGCGTAATGACATACGAATCTGCTGCATCTGCTTTGAGCCGACATTGTCCGCGCCCACAATGAAGCATTTGGGATAATCATCCAAAAGTTGCTATAAAAAAATTAAGTATGTTATATTTGATGTCATATAAGATGAAATATTTAACTAATGTTTTGGATTAGGTATTGATACTTACAATCAGTTTGCTGAAGTAGCTTGACTTCCATGTTGCCTTGTCCTCCCTACCCATCTTGAAGTGTGTGTAGGGATACCTTGCGGAGATTTAAGGACTGTAATAAAACAAAGTATTTATTTCAATATTTGTAATAAAAAAGATTATCTGTTTGAAACAATCAAATATTACTCAGCACATATTCTCAAGCATAGAGTGGTAGAATTATTCCAAACTCTTTTATGCATATCAATGCCTTTCAAAGCAAAATTTTGAGCTATGTAACAAAAAATCTAAATTCTAAATTCTATTATTGGAAAATTGCGCAAAATATTTTGACATTAAAACGATAATTTTCAATGTAGTTTATTTTCATGTTTTAAAATAAGTATTCTACAATATTGAATTGATCACGCCACATGGCGTGTTAACCTGACACATCTATTTTATCAATTTTCTATAAATATATGATTATTTCAGATTTTATTATTTTACTATAATAACAATTATCTCTCAACATTTCTTAGGGTTATTATTTTAATATAAAACGTAGATCTAGATAAATATAATCAAATTAACAAAATGAAACACATCATACCTCGGCGAGATAAATGGGCGCAATGGAAGAGAAAGCGGATATTTCCGAAGTGATGCACGCGTTTCGCGCATGCGCAATACACTTGACATTACTAAATGTATACTACGCTATTCAATAGTCTCTCTCTTTTCTCCTCAAAACCGGCTTTTCATTTATATAATGTACAGTGTATTGTATTCACATAATATGATAAATTCCTGTAATAAATGAATACATACATACTTGAATAGTAAGCAACATTTCATTCCTAATGTGTATAAGTTTTCTCATTACCCACGTTGCTATTCTTAGCCATTTCCTCCTAAAAAAGAGCGGTTCCAATATGGTAGGGATGAAAATAAGCCATTGGCGTAGTAGTAAAAAATTATACTCATTTTTAAGATTTGTGCTAACTTAAACAAATATTATGTAGGTCAGAAATTGGACTGACGAGGTTTCGATTATACCTTATCTAAGAACGTAAAGGTTCAGAAACTCTACGTATTTCTTCTTCGATTTAAAAAAATATTATTAGTATCATATTAAAAGTATAAATATTGAATGCAAATCTACACCATGCATATTAGGGCTGATGGCTAATATATTATCATTAAATAAATGGAATTAATTTATACTGATCAAAACCAATTTTTAGAACGATTTTATTTATCTTTCTATTATACATGTTTGCATAGCAATTCATATATTACAACATAATACAGGCGTGGAATAATTTAAAGAATGTACAAAATATTGATAATGTTAGCAAAAACTGATATATATTAATTTAGGCTGGCAATTTCAATTCATTTAAATTGTCAATTGATTTGATGCTATATTTGTTATTGAAGGAGAACTTCTTTTGTAGATGCTTCCAACGTTTTTATAGCGAAATCAATGTCTGTTTTGTTCAAAAGAACAGATATGCAGATCTTCAAACTTGGTCGTGGCAAATCTCTCTCTACTGGGAGGTATGCTGGAACAATTATTGCCACATTGTTCTCTATACATTTGTTTGATATACTTGTAAGCACTTTTTGTTCTTCAGCAGGTTGTAATGCATCTTTTAAATATAAGTGTTTGACAGGAGATTCGGGAAAGCTTGCAACCTCAAAATATTCTATTTCTCTAAGACCCTGATCTGCATTTACACAGATTTCTTTAAGGGTCATAAAAATCTGTGGATCACGCTCCATTATGTCTATAGATGTAATGGCGGCAGAGGTCAGGAGCGGGGGTAATGATGCTGAAAAACAATAACCAAGCCCTGATAGCCTCTGATGCTCAATCACAAATGACGAACCCACACAAAAACCACCAATAGATCCAATAGTCCCTTCCAGTGAACCTGAAATTTTTAATAGAAATATAAAGTCAAAATATAATTGCAAAATTATTCTAGTAATATGAAATTAATTATTTGAGATATACGCATACCAATTATCATATCAACTTCATGTCTGGGTACATCAAAATGTTCAGTAACTCCTTTACCACATGTTCCAAGAGTGCCAAACGATATAGACTCGTCCACAAAGATTCTCAGTTTATATTTCCTACAGAGTCCAACTAGTTCAGGCAGAGGACAGATTTGGCCAGTATTTGTATAAATTCCTTCGACAATCAAGAAACGCCTTCTTCTTGTAGCTTTCTTAGGATTTTTTGTATCCAATTCAGCTTGTTTTACTAACAGACTCTCTAGATCCTGGACATCGTTGTGATGGAAATATTTGACGTTGGATCTTGAGGCATCAAGACCCTTTTGGATAGCAAAGTTTACTTTTTCATCAGCAAACACTAAATCATTTCGCTTGCAGTATGCAGAGATAGCTGATGCTGTTGTACTAAATCCATAAGAATAAACAACAGCTTCTTCCATTTCCATAAAGTTGGCAAGACGTTCTTCTAGCTCTAAATGAACATCTACAGTACCATAGAAACCACGAGGTCCACATGATCCAACTCCGTACTTCTTAATTGTAGCAACAGCTTTTTCTTGAATCTCTTTATTCTCCAGAAAACCAAGATAGTTATGTGTACCCAAATTGAGACAGTCCTTGCCATTAACAATTATCTTCTTGCCAACACGAGAAGTGATATATTTTGGAGTAAGTGATGGATGATCTTTTTCTGTTTTTGGCACAAGTGGTTCAGGTTGCCATTCAGCTAGCTTACGCTGAACTTCCTCATCAGCGAGTACTGTGTGGTGATTACCATATCTTCTTTTGGCAATTAACCACAGTAACCATAGTACTAAAAGTGCTATCAATAGTGTATGATACTGTGGTATTGTGTTTAATATGTCCATTGATTCAAGAAAGGCAAATTTTGAGGTCATTTTGCTTCTATAATGATACTATATAATTAGGTTAGATTTAATGTTAATTCTTTCAACAATTATTACGTTGTCTTAACTTTAAAATATTACTGATACCTAATCAATAATTAACCATAGATTATTTTAATTTCTTTTTGTTAGTAACGTATTATTATAATATCCGTTTATTCCCATTTAATTCCTTTTTCACTTGGAGATACTTTCACGTGACACAAATCACTAAGAAGACAATCCAGTAATTGATTAAAATTGATTTGTCGCATCTAGCATGTAAAATTACTTATTTTCCCGAAGTAGAAAGAAACGTTTACAACATTAGCAACGAAAATTATAATAATTCGGATTATATAACTCTATACGAATTAAAATATAATCTTTTTCTTCTCGATTAAAGCATAATAGGTAGCACGAAGATAATGATAGATAATCTGTGCGGCAAATTAGGAATTATTTAAGATGGCGCTAAGATTAATATAGCGTGCACTTAACGATCCTTATAGTTCATTGAAGTTTACAAAAAAAAGATATGAGTTCAAAATACAGGAACAAACCTGACGTGATAACCGAAAAATAACGGGAGCACGATTTAACATGTAGGTTATAGTTTCAAGATTGCATCCATAACTACAAAGATACCATTTCGCTTCATTTATCACTTGAATGATTATCAATGACACAATAAAAATAAGATCAGAATTTCAGAATAAAATATGAAATGCAAGAGAATATTTTATAACAAAACAGGGATTCTATCAAAAGCATAGGCGCATGTGCAGTGCATTCACTGACTTTCATGACAGCTAAGTACTTCCGGTCTCCGGCAGACGCCCCAGTATCGTGTGTGCGCTAGTATCGTCCTAGATTTTCCTTCGTGTCATTCGCGATTAAACCCTTTTACAAGTGTTCCACGATTTTGACGTGATATCCGGCGTTCCCGATCAAGCGGAGTTCAACTGGCTGACAATTTAATACCAAACGTGGTAAGTAAAACCGCGTATTTATGCAGAATCATAAATTAAAGGCCGCACCACAGCCGCTAGGCCATCGTATAATGCAGTCTGAAAACATTGGCTCGCTATTCGCAGTTAACATGTGTAAATAATCTAAATATTACTCATAAGCTGTATTTCATTTATTCTCGTTGGTGACTAATTGAACAACATTACTTTTGATCTGTTATTGGTGTCAGAAATATGAATTTTTTAATGTGCATTTTTTTGTTATTTCGCGTTGGTCAAACAAATCCCCCACTGTGTCTTGCTGCCGTGACTCATCCCTGCCATACGACACATGGAGACATCTGTCAGAAACTGTCAAATGGCTTGTTGCAAGGTCATTTTCTCGTATACGGATTCCCTTCGCTTTATGTTGCTCTAATCTTCGACTGTACATACATACATTAGGATTTTCTGAAAATCTGATCACTCCATTCTTGATCACTTGTTGGCCTTATTTTATCCGCATCTTGTGTGTACATATGTAGTCAACTCCATAAACGGAATGTAAATGAGGTGACAGAGTAGAAAAAGGAGAGATGATGAATAAAAATTTGAAAATACTTCGCCATGTGATACACTGAAAACAATTTAGCCCCAATTTTATCGTTTAAATTTATGCAAATTTTAATATAATTAATGGCAGCGATTTAACGCATGTAATTACTTATGAACGGCATAACCCGATCTAGAATGAGTCTTAATTTCGTGTTTAAACGTGAACAGTAAAAATGGACTTCAGAGCGTGCAATGCCGCATATGAAATCGAGATAAAATTAAATAACATTTCCTATTTCTATGTAGTATTTGATTTACTTTTTAGTGACTTCAATTAAACATTGTTTTATGTTAGTTTTTATTTCCACGATATATATAAGCGTCGAATGACTTGTATAATAATTAATTTTTTAGTAATTGTCATGCTGATATTTATTCGCATATAACGTTTGCAAATGTTTGTGGAATGTGGAATTATGAATAAAAATGTGTAGTGAAACGTGATACGACCGTTACATTTAATTAGTTAAGATTTGAGCATGTTGATGAGACTAGCTTGATAAACGCGCAATCTGCTATTAATTTTTTAACTAAGAGGATTAAACATGGTGGCACATTTCTAAATTAGAGAAAGTT
>JARPRH010000782.1:361333-377569 GCA_031763665.1 Calameuta haemorrhoidalis
CCCCCCCCCCCCCCCCCCCCCCCCCCCCCCCGAGGTGAATCGACCTTAGGTTTAAAAAGATCGGAAAATATCTTCCTAAAAATGTGAAGATATTTATGTCATGCTTAAAGTAGTATGATAAAGTTTGGCTGAAGTCAAATGAATAACTATATATAATTTGTTAAATTTCATAAAACAAATACAGAAATATATTGAAGATGAGAATTGATAACTAGGAAATATAATTATTTTTATAAATAAATCATAATGTTTACTGAATACCTGAATCTCCATTCATTTTTCTCCTAGCGTTTACGGGTCAGGAAAAGAACACGTGGAAGAGAGAGACAGCCGCCGCATGCGTCTCGTTTAACAGTCATTTCTCAATACATATACAATGAATTATGGTTATTTTTTTACAGTAAACGCCTCAGATATCAAGCTATCTAAAACTATATTCTAATGCATAGGTTAATTTGATAACTTTCGCGGAAATTAAGGACGTATGATTAAGTACAACCATTTTTCTTATATCTCTTTAACGTGACGGTAAACAAGTTTTGTTTTGAGCCAGAAGACGCAGCTGATTGAGCTCTTTTGATTAGGCATTAAAAGAAAATCTAGGGTTAACTTTCTAGCATAATTCTACCCTAATGCCTTAAGGCTGCTTCTACTTTACGATAAAATTTTGAAATATAAGATTTGCCGAATTATTGTGTTATATAAAGACTCCTTGCTTGGTTTCAAAATAGGGGACGTTTGAAATTTCAGCTTGGGTCGAATTGATCCCCCTCCGCCACCTACACTGATCGGGATAACATTATTACACAATATCTTGTAAAGGTGCTTCTCTCTTTTACTTTTATAAGATAGTACAATAGATTTTTATTACAAGCATGCTATTGAGACAGGTCATGTGTATGACTGATAATTAACAAGTTGATAGGAACGGATTGATAACGTCATTTGAATGACGCGCCTTGAGAGTGTTCTCGAAGATACGGGAACATGCGTGATGTGGAGACACCTCTGATCTCATTAGAAAATAGAGTATTAAGTATTAAGCCATACGTGAACCAAAAAACGTGTGATCCATACAGACTAGATGAGCGAAGATTTAACGCCCGTTTTCTGCAACGCGGTTCAATGCATAAACCCGGTTTAACTGTGTTATTTGTTAATCAGAAACTTGCATTTCGAAGATAAACGGAGTTTATGCATTGAACGGCGTTGCAGAAAACGAGTCTAACTGTTGTCTAACGTAAGGTTACCTTTGGCGCCACCTGGATATCCTCTGCCCGCCAAGCTATACGTTCGTGATCACTTTCAACTCGGCTACGACGGGATATACATTATCGACGGAGGCGATGATCACAATATCCTACTCCTGAATTCACCGCTACGACATAGCGCCATGTTTTTGGTATCTGCTAAAACCGTTGCGTTGCGCATCTCCCTACTCATCTCTGATATATATATCTCACAGTTAATTTATAGGTTAATATTATATAGTTATGTTGCTTTTTAAGTTGTTTTTTAAATAAAATGTCTGATTTCCTTTATGCGTGTTTGTAGAAATAATAAGAAAAGGATAATACAAGAAATGTCTGTAAACCTAGTGTTAAGCCATTACGTATACATTGTTGTAAACGTTACGCTTACCAACTAACATAACACTTAACGAGTTCAATATCGCCAATCCTAGTCCTAATGCTCATCCTATCATCTATTACGCGAGACTCCGCCAACCATTGTAACTATCCTAGAGTAATCTTTATCTGGATAGTATTTCAATTACTAAAAAGTAACTCGTGGATTTTCTTTTTTTCTCGACTTTATTCGGACGCCGGTACAAAACAGGCAGCAAAAATCATACAGTCAGAGGTCTTTCGGGTGTATCCACATCCATAAAAAAAGGATTGGAATGCGTATTTCATATAGATCTTAATCGAAAAGACCGAATCCCATATCGTCATCCTCAGATTCCGATTCTTCTTTCTTCTCCTCCTCTTTTTTCTCGGCAGCTGGTGGAGCAGCAACGGCAGTTGCAGCTGTGGCTGCAACTACGAACTTGCTTGGGTCCTGCAAAAATCAATTAAATTTTATGTTAGCGAATAGTTACAAAGAAAGGATACAGTAGTTATTCATATAGGTGTTTATCAGACTGCGTTATTACGCAATTTTTCAACTGCGAAAACGACGTGTCTGTGGGTTCAGCTATTTCTAGCTCAGACACGTTGATCGAATCCTTCAGACGCGTTAGGTTTTCATCATTATGAAAGTTAAAATAAATATGTAGGAATCTTAAAGGGTGTTTCTTAAATATATTACCTTGATGAACTCCTTGATGGTGGTGGCCTCAGCGAATTCCACCTCAGTTGTAGCAGCAATGGCAAGAAGATTCTTGAAACCGTTGGCGATGCTGTGAGGAACACTGGCAATAGTTGGGTAGCCAATGGCGAGTGACACTGAAGCAAGATTGGCAACTCCAGCTAGGAACTTCGCGCGAAGATCTTCAGGCTTGATATCCAGAATTTCTGGAGCGAAGATGGTACCGGAATCGTAGACCTGCTCGACAACCAGACCGTACGAAAACGGCGAGATGTTCAACATGTTAAGAAGCGTTGCTTCGGAAGCTCCAACTTTGTCACCAGTCTTCAAGATGTGCACATCGTTCTGGAAGAGTAATTGAAAGATGATAGACACTGTTGCATTTTTTCATATTGATTTTTTATAACAATATTAAGTTTAGGTAGCATACGTACGACAATTTCAATAGTACCCTTTGAGATCTTGGTAGGGATGCTCAGAGCCTGGAAGAAAGAAGTCTTATCGGGTCCTAAACCAGTGTTCTGGGCTGGAATGATGACGCTCAATGGAGCAATAGCTCCAGCTCTGGCTGGTGCCCGAACTTTGTTCTCCAGGAGCTTGTCTCTGACCTCAACCAGATCACCACGCGTAAAGACAAAGCCAACGTTGCCACGAATGTGTGGCAACAGTTTCTCCAAAGCTCCGTTACGTTCAATGTGACCACGAATTGCCTTGCGCATCATGGTGTTCTTACCCATCAATACTACAGCAGTTCCACGCAATGACATACGAATCTGCTGCATCTGCTTTGAGCCGACATTGTCCGCGCCCACAATGAAGCATTTGGGATAATCATCCAAAAGTTGCTATAAAAAAATTAACTGTTATATTTGATGTCATATAAGATAAAATATTTAACTAGTTTTTTGGATTAGGTATTGATACTTACAATCAGTTTGGTGAAGTAGCTTGACTTCCATGTTACCTTGTCCTCCCTACCCATCTTAAAGTGTGTGTAGGGATACCTTGCGGAGATTTAAGGACTGTAATAAAACAAAGCATTTATTTCAATATCTGTAATAAAAAAGATTACCTGTTTGTAGCAATCAAATTTTACTCAACACATATTCTCAAGCACAGATTAGGAGAATTATTTCAAACTCTTTTATGTATATCAACACCTTTCAGAGCAAAATTTTGAGCTATGTAACAAAAAATCTAAGTTCTGAATTCTATTATTCGACAATGGCGCAAAATGTTTTGACGTTAAAACGATAATTTTCAATTTAGTTCATGTTCATGTTTTAAAATAAGTATTCTACAATATTGAATTGACCACGCCACATGGCGTGTTAACCTGGTACATCTATTTTATCAATTTTCTATAAATATATAATTATTTTAGATTTTATTATTTTATTGTAATAACAACTACCTCTCAGCGATTCTTAGGGTTATTATTTTAATACAAAATTTATATCTAAATAAATATAATCAAATTAACAAAATGAAACACATCATACCTCGGTGAGATAAATGGGCGCAATGGAACTAATGGAAGAGAAAGCGGATATTTCCGAAGTGATGCACGCGTTTCGCGCATGCGCAATGCACTTGACGTTAGTATACTACGTTATTCAATAGTCTCTCTCGTCTCTCCTCAAAACTGGTTTTTTATTTATAAAATGTACAGTGTATTGTATTCACATAATATGATAAATTCATACAATAAATGAATACATACATACATACTTGAATAGTAAGCAACATTTCATTCCTAATGTGTATAAGTTTTCTCATTATCAACGTTGCTGTTCTTAGGCATTTCCTTTTAAAAAAAGAGCGGTTCCAATACGGTAGGAATGAAAAAAGCCATTGGCGTAGTAGTAAAAAATTATACCCATTCTTAGGATTTGGACTAACTTAAACAAATATTATGTAGGTCAGAAACTGTACGTATTTCTTCTACTTGATGGGATTTCAAAAAGTACTATTAGTATCATATTAACAGTATAAATACTGAACGCAGATCTACCCCGTGCATATTAGAACTGATGGCTAATATATTTTCATTAAATAAATGGAACTAATTTATACTGATCAAAATCAATTTTTAAGCCGATTTTATTTATCTTTCTATTATACATGTTTGCATAGCAATTCATATATTACAACATAATACAGGAGTGGAATGATTTAAAGAATGTACAAAATATTCATACTGTTAGCAAAAATTGATATATATTTATATTAATTTAGGCTGGCAATTTTAATTCATTTAAATTGTCAATTGATTTGATATTATATTTGTTATTGAAAGAGAACTTCTTTTGTAGATGTTTCCAACGTTTTTAAAGCGAAATCAATATCTGTTTTGTTCAAAAGAACAGATACACAGATCCTCAAACTTGGCCGTGGCAAATCTCTCTCTACTGGGAGGTATGCTGGAACAATTATTGCCACATTGTTCTCTATGCATTTGTTTGATATGCTTGTAAGTACTTTTTGTTCTTCAGCAGATCCAAATGCATTTTTTAAATATAAGTGTTTGACAGGCGATTCTGGAAAGCTTGCAACCTCAAAATATTCTATTTCTCTAAGGCCCTGATCTGTATTTACACAGATTTCTTTAAGGGTCATGAAAATCTGTGGATCACGCTCCATTATGTCTATAGATGTAATGGCTGCAGAGGTCAGGAGTGGGGGTAATGATGCTGAGAAACAATAACCAAGTCCTGATAGCCGCTGATGCTCAATCACAAATGATGAACCCACACAAAAACCACCAATAGATCCAATAGTCCCTTCCAAAGAACCTGAAATTTTTAATAGAAATATAAAGGTAAAATTATTCTAGTAATATTAAATATATATTTGAGATCTTCGCATACCAATTATCATATCCACTTCATGTCTAGGTATACCAAAATGTTCAGTAACTCCTTTACCACATATTCCAAGAGTGCCAAATGATATAGACTCGTCTATAAAGATTCTTAGTTTATATTTTCTACAGAGTGTAATTAGTTCAGGCAAAGGACAGATTTGGCCAGTATTTGCATAAATTCCTTCGACAATCAAGAAACGCCTTCTTTTTGTAGCTTTCTTAGGATTTTTTGTATCCAATTCAGCTTGTTTTACTAACAGACTCTCCAGATTCCGGACATCATTATGATGGAAATATTTGATGTTGGATCTTGAGGCATCAAGACCCTTTTGGATAGCAAAGTTTACTTTTTCATCAGCAAACACTAAATCATTTCGCTTGCAGTATGCAGAGATAGCTGATGCTGTTGTACTAAATCCATAAGAATAAACAACAGCCTCTTCCGTTTCCATAAAGTTGGCAAGACGTTCTTCTAGCTCTAAGTGAACATCTACAGTACCATAGAAACCACGAGGTCCACATGATCCAACTCCATACTTCTTAATTGTGGCAACAGCTTTCTCTTGAATCTCTTTATTCTCTAGAAAACCAAGATAGTTATGTGTACCCAAATTGAGACAGTCCTTGCCATTAACAATTATTCTCTTTCCAACACGAGAAGTGATATATTTTGGAGTAAGCGATGGATGATCTTTCTCTATTTTTGGCACAAGTGGTTCGGGTTGCCATTCAGCTAGCTTACGCTGAACTTCATCATCCGAGAGTACTGTGCGGTGATTACCATATCTTCTTTTGGCAATTAACCACACTAACCATAGTACGAAAAGTGCTGTCAATAGTGTATGATACTGTGGTATTGTGTTTAGTATGTCCATTGATTCAAGGAAGGCAAATTTTGAAGTCATTTTGCTTCTATAATGACACTATATATTTAGGTTAGATTTAATGTTAAGTCTTTCAACAATTACTGCGTTGTATTAACTCAAGAATACTAGTGATACCTAATCAATAATTAACCATAAATTATTTTAATTTCTTTTTGTTATTAATGTATTATTATAATATCCGTTTATTCCCATTTAATTCCTTTTTTCACTTGAAGATACTTTCACGTGACACACGTCAGTAAGAAGGCAACCCAGTAACTGATTAAGATCGATTTGTTGCATGTAACATACAAAATTACTTATTTTCCCTAAGTACAAAGAAACGTTTACGGGATTAGTAACGAAAATTATGATAATTCGAATTATATAACTCTATACGAGTCAAAATATAATTTTTATCTTCTCGATTAAAGCATAATCAGTAGCACGAAGATAATGACAGATAATCTGTGCGACAAATTAGGGATTACTTAAGATGGCGCTAAGATTAATATAGCGTGCACTTAACTATCCTTATAGTTCATTGAAGATTACAAAAAAAAAAGGCGCCGTTAAATCGATATGAATTCAAAATACAGAAACAAATCTGACATGCTAACCGAAAAATAACGGGAGCATGATTTAACGTGTAGGTTATAATTTCAAGATTGCATCCATAACTACGAAGATATCATTTCGCTTCATTTATCATTTGAATGATTATCAACGACACAATAAAAATATGATCAGAATTTCAGAATAAAATATGAAATTCAAGTGAATATTTTATAACAAAACAGCTTTTTTATGAGAAGCATAGGCGCATGTGCAGTGCATTCACTGACTTTCATGACAGCCAAGTACTTCCGGTCTCCGGCAGACGCCCCAGTATCGTGTGTGCGCTAGTATCGTCCTAGAATTTCCTCGTATCATTCGCGATTAAACCCTTTTACAAGTGTTCTACGATTTTAACGTGATATCCGGCGTTCCCGATCAATCGGAGTTCCACTGGCTGACAATTTAATACCAAACGTGGTAAGTAAAACCGTGTATTTATGCGGAATAATAAATTAAAGCCCGCACCACAGCCGCTAGGCCATCGTATAATGCAGTCTGAAAACATTGGCTCGCTATTTGCAGTTAGTATGTGTAAATAATTTAAATATTAGTCATAAGGTGTATTTCATTTATTCTCGTTGGTGATTAATTAAACAACATTACTTTTGATCTATTACTGGTGTCAGAAATATGAATTTTTTAATGTGTATTTTTTGGTTATTTCGCGTTGGTCAAACAAATCCCCCACTGTGTCTTGCTGCCGTGACTCATCCCTGCCATACGACACATGGAGACATCTGTCAGAAACTGTCAAATGGCTTGTTGCAAGGTCATATTCTCGTATACGGATTCCCTTCGCTTTACATTGCTCTAATCGTTGACTGTACATACAGTAGGATTTTCTGAAAATCTGATTACTCCATTCTTGATGACTTGTTGGCCTTATTTTATCCGCTCCTTGTGTGTATATACGTAGTCAAGTCCATAAACGGAATGTAAATGAGGCGACAGAGTAGAAAAAGGAGAGAAGATGAATAAAAATTTGAAAATACTTCGCAATGTGATACGCTAAAACAATTTAGCCTCAATTTTATCCTTTAAATTTATTCAAATTTTAATATAGTTAATGGTAGCGATTTTACGCTTGTAATTAGTTACGAACGGCATAAACCGATCTAGAATGAGTCTTAATCACGTGTTTAAACGTGAACGGTAAAAATGGACTACAGAGCCTGCAATGCCGGATATAAAATCGAGATAAAATTAAATAACATTAACTATTTATACGTAGTAATTTTTAGTGACTTCCATTAAACATTGTTTTATGTTAGTTTTTATTTCTACGATATATATAAAGCGTCGAATGACTTGTATAATAATACATTTTTTTAATAATTGTCATGCTGATATTTATTCGCATATAACTTTTGGAGATGTTTGTGGAATGTGAAGTTATTAATAAAAATGAGTAGTGAGACGTGATACGATCGTTACATTTAATTAGAAAAGATTTGAGCATGTTGATGAGGCTAGCTTGATAAACGCGCAATCTGCTATTAATGTTTTAACTAAGTGGATTAAAAATGGTGGGACATTTCTAAATTGGAGAAAGCTACTAGTAGAAAACTTGTTATATTTGTATTCACGGTGATTTATTAAAAACTTTTATGGTTTTTTCATTGTTATTGCCACCAAGATCAAGTGCAGCGTTTTGTCACTGTGCAAATCTATAACTGATGACAATACAAATTCACTATACTGTTGATAACAGATGTTCATCCAGGAATACAATAAATAACTAAATTAAGTCAGTCGATGTACAAAAATTATTCGAATTCTAGTAAGGGTAATTTTTGATCAATTATTGTTAATGAAAGTCTTTTAATTCCATACGAAGAATCTTAATAGATACGGCACTGCGCCACACACGGTGGTAGGAATAAAAAGTGATCATGAGAACTGATGAAGTCAGCCGGTTATCATTATATTAGTCATTTCTGATGTGTCGTGCTGTAAGGTTGTTTGCCGGTTTTATTCTTCTTTTCCATTTAGTAACAAAGTAATACGACAAACATTATTTAATTAACTATCCATTGTTCGTAAGCTTGTGTATTTATCAGTGTCACGGATTGTCAGTGTGTCCTGCATTTCCTCAAAGATGTCGCACGTGGATCAGAATCAGGATGAAAATCAGAAGTTTCCAGAAACTTATAAAAACTTGCTGTCACTATGGAAAAATCGTGAGTTGCTAATTCTATGTTTATCAGTATCACTGATAACAAGTTTTACGTAATTTCTCGTTATACCTGTGCAAGCTTTTGAGGTTATGTTTCAGATTATATTTGAGGTTAGGTTAGGTTACACCAGTATACGCTACCGTGACTGCTATCCATTTAATTCCACATATGTATAAAAGAAAAATTATTTACTCACTACCACGTACTGTCCCATGATAATGAATTGAATTTGCTGAAAGTATAATATAAATTGTATACATTCATGAACGTTCAATTGATTTATTAAATTAACGTAAAGGTTTATTTAAAGCCGAAAGGAGATTTCAGCGGCTAAACTTTTTGTGAAAAGTCACAGCTTCTCTTCGTTCAAAGTATCTATTATTTTTTTTTGTGTTTAAATATTATTTTTAATCTTTTCGTTTTATCGCAGTGGAAGTATATTTTGTTGTCGAGCACGTGTAACTGTAAAACTTGGCTGACTTTTGCGGTAACGGTATAATATACGTAGAATGTGTGTCGTATTGATTTATGCTGTCTTGGCTTTGCAGTTTACGGTATAATATCTCGAAAATTGGTTTCGGCGTGCTTGTCTCGCAGTAGTGGGGATAAAGAATATATATGTATAAATCAACATTGATAAGAATTTCCAATTTGAATGAATAAGCATCTCTCATTTTTTTAGTACCGTTTAATGGAACCAGATTGAACCTTAGAGTAGTAGTTAATGTTAGACGGATCATTGATGATTTTATCGTTTGTCATCGAAAATTTCATTAATGTAACTAATACCTGCGCAACGCGAATACCGTTCTTTTAATTAAGCGCGGGAAATGTGAATTTTTACGTACGCTCTGTTTATCTTATCTGAATTATGTATAAATTATTAAACGACGTCTCGTCTGAATTTATTTGACAAACATTAATTAATTATTAATCTAATTAGCTCTGGAATCAACTTACATGTATATGTACGTGATCATTCAGTTTCACGTGGATTTCGAATATTTGTAGAAATTTGTCTTTTTTTAATTGCTTAACTACTTTTGTCGTTTATTTCTTGTACTGTAAATGCACTTGTGGCTAGTTGAAAGGTCGTTGAAATTCCAAAAATTTTCGTATTCGATGCACGGTAATTTATTAGAATTCGAAATCTTTTTTGTCATGTATTTTTTATCGAGAACAACGCCTTCCTATTTTAACTCATGAACAATGATACGCGATATCGATTTATCTTGATCTACGTCATCCGTAAAATGTCACGTCGTCGTGCATACAAGGGCAGATGATATCATTGAATATTTCTTAATCAAACAAGATCATTGTCAAGAGTCATTAAAATGAATGATCGTAAAGGTATAAATAGCGAGAATTCAAAATTAAAAGGGTAACAAATTTTCTTAGTTCAAGCTTTTGCCGCCAGGTGTTACAATTACACCAATGATGATATCATTAGATATTTCTTAATCGAACAAGATCATTGTCAAGAGTCATTAAAATGAATGATCGTAAAGGTATAAATAGCGAGAATACAAAATTAAAAGGGTAACAAATTTCCCTAGTTCAAGCTTTTGCCGCTAGGTGTTACAATTACACAATGGTACATAAGTTGTGTCGTAGCTGCAGTCGTAAAATTGTCGCGCGAGTTGTTGTGTTTTGATCAACCACGTGACACGTCCCGATGCACTTTTAAATCCTGAGGAAAATAATACAAGAGGGTGGAACGAGGAAGAAACGGCAAGCAGGAAGGTGGCGAGGCTTCTACTTCGGGTCTTGGCCGTCTTTGTTCGTAGTGGCAGCACATGGTGCGCGGTCGAAACCACAGTATCACACCTTCGAATATTTTGTGAAGTCGCGATGCGCAGTAAACGTGTCGCGTGGTTAAAAATTAAAATTATGTCAAAAGCACGACGCGAGTAGCAATATAGTATTTTGCTTAAAAAACAATTGTGCACATAGTTCGATTATTACAACGTAATATATCCTGTTAACAATAGTTGATCGCTGTTCGTTGCGAATGATTTTCCTGGAAATAGTTTGCCGCTTCATTGCTATTGGCAGAGAGTGGAGTTTGTGGTGGGCGATCGAGGGGTCTGAAGTTCGTCTTTGCCTACTTAAATAAACCTCTACGATATTCAAGTATAATGGGATATCCCTTTGATGAGATCAGTTTATCAAGTGGCTCGAAGCATTTCTATTTAGAATGTTCTCCTATCAGTTACCATAGTTAACGCATACGTGTATCTAAGTTACGCGATTGAATTACTTGTCTCAGCGTCATGCATTGCTATCGACTATCATACTCCTGTCATGGTACAATAATTTTCCACCGTTAAAAAAGAATTCAGTTCGAAATACTTTCCTGCGAGTATTTGCCAAGATATGAAGTATCTGTAAGAAAAATAAATTTATCTCCCTTGAAAAAACAAGATCCTCTATTTTTTATTCTGTGGGAAGAAAATGTACATCGATTAGCACGTTATTTATTCGTATTTCAAACAGACCCAGCGCAAGCTCGTGTATATCGAAAAATAAAAATAACTCACGACGGTGAACTTTTCCCAAGTGAAGGAAATCATCGACATCAGCAACCTAAGGAGTCGAGTCCTCTAATTGTACTACGAATGATGCGCTAGGTGTGTCTCACTGATGACTTATATATGACGTCACCGTATGCCGGAAGTACTCGAATAAGGAGAAAACTTAACGCGGAGGGAGGAAAAGAACGTTACTAATATAAGCTCAAGTAGCAGAAGAATGTTTTGGGTTCTGGAAGCCGGAGAAGCGCCAGCATCAGCAACATCAGAAGCGAATGGGATAGGCAAGTGAACGCAGACGCAGACGCAGGATCCTCCCTCCAGGTCGACCTGGGAGCTCCTAGCGCGGACGTAGCAGTTACGTCCGGTCAACGAATTGGATTTTCGATTTGCTCGTGGGAAGACCCTTTGCTCGACTCGCTAGTATTTGCTGCCAAGCAGACAGCACATTCAATAAGGAAGATAACATTGAAAAAGAAAAGGAAGAAAGCAGTTCGCGCGACAAGTGCGCTTATCTTGTATTCCATATCAATTCGATTTACATTACGCCGTTACAGCTGCTTGGCTGTCCATGTGTTATTGCGTGAATCCATTGAGAGGAAAGGGAAGACTCATCAATAGGTGTGAAGTTGATTCGCCGCGAAATTGGTATTGACGATTGTGAAAGTGTTGGTTACAGCTGGGTCTTCGAATGCAAATTGGATTTTGGCTTTGTTTCTTTTACGGATGACTTCGCGATATTCGTTAATTATTTAAATGTCTCGATTGTGATTACAAAAGATAAGATCCAGTGGTCGAATCATGTACAGTACAAGGACGATGCGTTTTTAACGAAGTATTTGGTATTTTTTGAAATAAGATTATTCGTGATATTTTTTTTTATTGTTATACGATGATCTTGGGTTATTTGGATACCGTTGTTTCCTCATAATATAGGTTAGAACTAACCACCAGTTAGAAACTGTTTTAAAGAAACGCTATGCGTTTTGGATTAAGATATTGTTTCTAAATATTCTATTGTTATCTGTGACTCGTTACACTAGTTTTCATTTTGTTTTTAGAATCTATCGGAAGTAAGAATTATTTCCGCGAGTTTCTTGATTGGTACAATCAAAATATAGGAACGTTATACAATATAATCGTTAAATTGAGATACTATTTGGACTGTTGATCGTGCAGAACATTCAAGTCGTCCAGGATGTTCAAGTGCTGTGTGTGTAACAAGAAATCGAAAAAGGAAAAGACAAAAGGCGTCCCGACGCTCGAGGACTCGAGGGACGCACAAAATGTTAATGTTGAAAATGGGAAAAATCGAGCTGACGAAAATGGCGCGGCGGAAAAGTTGAATGGCGATTTACAAAAATCTGAAGAGAAATCTACGCCAGTCGATAACGATGGCACTAAGGCAGTTGATGCAGATGAGAAAATCGAAGAACGCATTTTCATCCCAACAATTGATTCTACCGCATCGGACACGAAACTTACGAATCAAGATGGCCTAACTCATTGTAATGTTGAAAGCGCGAGTCCTGCTAAATCATTTCTCTATGGCGCGTCCGCATACATTGAAAGGACGATCGACGACGGACCCGACGAGGAGGGTGATGATTCTGTTTTTGAAGCTGGTCCGCCGTACATCGAGATTGATAATGACAAAAAAACGCCACCAGGTATATAAAAGGCTTTCATGATGGATGGTTAGGCTGTTTTATTTAAATTTGGATTTTACCAAGTTTTTATACACTCTAATTTGGATACTGTTGTGTAAGAGGAAATTGACGTTTAATTTGAGTTTAGCAGATCGATGAGTCTTTTCGATGAAAAAATTCACATTTCTCCCGCGTTTAATGATTCCTCTTTGAAAATATATGTCTATTTTATATAAATAATGTTTTAAAGATCGCAAAATTCAGCACAGCGTTCGAAACCGGAAGTTACTATGCCTAACGTGTCATCGTGATTGTTAATGATTCGAAACGACAAATTCGGCTTACTTCCTCCGATTAAACATTCACTAACCGTATACCAGTTGAAGCCTAATCGAAAGTTCATGATTGGACGAGGTCATAAAACTTTTATAGGAATAATTAAATAATCAGCGCTGATTACGTCTTTCAGTTTGCTTCACTGTATTACATTTCTCGACAAGAATTTCGTTATCGTTATATCTTTTGAACAGCCTTAATCTTAAGCTTGCGACTCAATTTCTTATTCGTGTTATCAAATTGAACTTCCTTGGTCATTAAATTTTACAGTGGGTTTAATTAATATCCTTATATACAAATCAAGGAAAGTTACTCTCCTTAGGGAGTAATGACGGGGGTTATATACGAAATCGATTGTGCTGCCATCTTCATTTACTCCGGAGAGTAAATGCGTAACTAATTCAATCCACGTGAAACATGAATGAATGTCTATAAAGTCTCATTTTCGCGCATGCGCAAGTCGCAAATTGCAAATCTGCTAAACTCACAAGATGCCAAATCCGATTTTCAAATTTTTTCATTCTTCACGCCAATTTATCATTATCGTAATTAATTATCATTAGCACTGGGCAATTCTTCTTGTGAGAATTATATCGATTGATAAAAATAAGAAAAAACAAACAATAACTGAGCATGATTAAAAAATGTCTGATACAGATAAAATAAAATGTACCTCAGCCACACGTTATAAACTTACACGTAATTTGGTAATATATAAAACACAAACAGTGGCGCCAATTCCGCGGTGGCTGTCGCAAGAGGACGATCCCGAGGACGTCGAGAACGTAAACGAGGGTGGATGCGGCGGAATGCAGGAACCACCGGCGACTCCGGTCGCGCGCGATGAACTCGCCTTAAGGCGGCACCGATTTTTCTCGGATTTACTTGAGGCAACACGCAATACGCAGGAGCACAGAGTGAGATTCGACCCTCTGGGACCTACAGTGCACACCGGTTAGGGATTACTATCTACGCACACCTTTATCTACCTTATCGATCATTGTGTTACTATCTGCATGATCTCTGTGATTCGTGGATCAAATTCATTCTAACGTAATGCCACATCCACACGTGACGAACGCGTTTTCAATATTCATACAATGGTGGAAGGAATATGTCTGATAATGGTTTTGTCTTATATTTAAATTTGAGTATGTTCACGAAATAATTTTTTTGAAAAATTCGGTGATCCAGTATTTTTTTTTGTCCGAATCAAAAATCTCAATGGCGCAAATGAGGATATAAAACGATTGAATGGTCAACATTGTTATTTGAGAGGGGTAATCGTAATAGCACGTTGGCACGTAACTGTTATTATTATTACGCGTGCGAATTTCATGGATTACGCCTACGCCCTTTTGCGTTAACGGTAACGTAACAGTTTTTGCCAGTCGTCTAATAATAGTACAGCATATTCTGGCGTTCCGGATCGTCCGAGTGTCTTGCCCACTTTCTGGAAAACTCAGTCGCGTTCGTGAATTCACAAGTATCGCAGATTCGTGAATTCGTGATCCCCGTATATTGAGAAATATTGAAATTTTTAATTATCTAATTTTCAAGAAATTCAGATCCTTCATATTATATCTCGCGTAGCGCAAAGGTATTTTTCGATTGAGTTGAAGATCTTTATCCCGTAAATAAAAATATTTTTATCACTGTCTCTAGCGGTATCACAGTTTCTGTTCGCTATCTCCACTTACGTCTGCATTATGGGAACATTGAAATTACTAACATAAGTCATTCTTCATATTAGACTCAGTATGTACTTATTAACCTGGAAAATTCCTTAAGAATTGATCAACGACGCCGCATGTCCAATGAGCGCTTTTTTATTTACCGGTTGATTCTTAGGATTGAATATATATATATATTTTTAATATATTATATTTTAATCTCATCTAATACCTTAAAATTACGGGCTTCAGTTTTTATTTAATATTTACGTTCTAATCGATTGTCTATGTTCCTCCTTTCGTGTAACGTGAATATAAGTACATATATATCGTACACGTCATACATATTAATACTTAGCTTTAAGTAAATGTTTGGATTGAGCATGGTAATCGATCTCAAGTATTTTCAATACTCTACTGTAGGTCGGATACTTACAGAATTTTATATCCGTTAAAATTACACGACTATGTATTATTTCTGTTATGCGCTGCTTGCAACATAATACTGACCTAGTGGCTGTGGATGTTGACACGACTATTTGTGTGCGGTTTCTGTATCTATTTATAAATCCGTAACGCGTCGGGTTTTCACGAACTAATCCAAGTTTTCCTAGTGTCTGTCCCTCTTCTTGTACTGTTGCTCGATTCCTTTTTTTTTCTTCTTGTCACTTAAGCCACAAAACTCGTAATCTTCCCCTTTGTGCTTTAATTTGCAAAATCGAACGATTTAAATATCCTAATAATTTATTCCTGGCGAGTGCTCGATTTATGTAGCGGAAATTGTTACTTGAAACGTGGGATAAAGTATACTTTTCATTATTAATTTAATGCTGTTATTTCCGAAATCTTTCAATATTTTTCATCGTATAATTTTGCAAATGCGAAAAACATAAATCGATTGGCGTTCTTGAAATTTCCTTTTGTCGAATAAATGAAAATTCTTTTATCGTTGCTCGTGTCTGTACAGAATCTTATATGAATTTCAAGTAAATCCTTAAACGTCTATGCAAACTCAAATTGAGTTTGTGTATGTAAATTTCGTTTGAACTTATCGTGCTTTACATTAATAATGCTTTCAAAAGAGATTTTTCAAAGAAATAAAGATGTATTTTAACGAGTATTTTTTCTCTTGCAAAGGTTGCGAACCAGACGACAAAGAGGAGCAGCTTGAGGAGTTGGTTACTCGATTGGAGAACGTAACAAGGCG
>JARPRH010000782.1:414417-427088 GCA_031763665.1 Calameuta haemorrhoidalis
CGAAGTGGAAGGAATATGCAAAATTTTGTGAAATCGCTTCGGCAAGACGTTTCGTTCCCACGAATATTACTCCCACTGTTGTGGCAACCAGATTGGTAAAGCCGGAAGGGTTAGGTTTTTATTATTATTATTTTTAATCAATTCATTTTAAAAGTTGGTCTCATTTTTTAAACATAATTACTAATATTACTTTACGCCATTAACTACGCATGTGTCATTCGTTTATAATGACAAGGAGTTAAAATGGAAAAAAAAATTATCAACTTGATGATTTTCTATAGAATGACAGAGCTTTGCTGAATAAAAAACATAGTAATTTAAAATATAATTTGAGAGTGACAATCGAGCTTTTTATTTTGGCTTTAATTTTGTAAGTTAATTCCGTAACAGTGAGTTAAGAACTAATAAGAAAACTAAAATCAGTATCAAACTGACAGATGTATATTTTTATTAATGAATACATATATTCTGAACAATGCGTGTGTTCAATATATTACAATTTTATATTAAACATGAAAACCTACATAATCATACGGAGAATATCACGTATGAGTGTAAAGATGATATTGAAAGGGTCAGGCCTATTTTCCAAAGATCAAAATCTCGAATCGTATTTTACAAGTAAAGACGAATACAAGACTTCGTAACTAATCGGAATAAAATTTGATAAATTGACTATCTATATACTCTAATACCTCTGACTTAATTTCAATCGATATTGTTGATCGATTATATTAAACACGTAACAAGCAGATCAGTCAATACAGGTACCTACCCTAGTAAAAATTATGTTTCATAAATCCAAGACCTACCTAGCTACATACTGAACCAGTAAAACTGTATCTAGGACCATGACGGACTCTGGATTTTCATACTGAAATTTCAACTAGGCATATAACGCAATCAATTCTACTATCAATTATTCAAACTCACGTAGAAGTCCAGTAGACGCGTATATATTTAATATATCATAGAAGATCTACCTATATTGAATATATACGCGTATATATTCAATATATCATAGAAGGTCTACCTAATGAATTTTACGTGAGTTCAAACGGCAACGAGTAAACGTCACTCTTGCTGTATTACGTTATCCTCTAAGCCACAGATTGAGGTATCAGAATATGTCAATCCTCGATTGACATTTATTGAAGGCATATCGTCAATGAAATTCTTTAGCAATGGCGTCGACTATCAATTGAAATGTTTCAGGTCGGAGCCCCAGGAACGTCCTTTCCAGTGACGGTCGATTTATAGATCTACGTCTTCGCAGTAGGTAATCCTCGTAGTCATCGGTTGGTGGATTGACCTTTGCGTAATAAAGTGCCGCAAAACCACTGTAGATGAGCAGGGCCGCGGTGGCAAGCTGTTGTGAAGCATTATCATTATTTAAAAATTCGTTACGCCCGTCGACGTGATATTATTTGAAGTTTTAGAAAAAAACGCCAAAGCATTTTTATCCCTGACTTTATTACGGGTCTAAAAAGCTATTTAACCCTTCGTGTATAAAATGACACAAATATCGTAACCAGTTTTGTCCGATGACTCGTTTGTCTATTACAATGCACTTTTTACCCACGTGTTATATTCGGCTTAGGCTATGTCATTGGGATCTTGCTTTTAGACCCACGGAGAGTTAAATATCGAACTCGTGAATGGATAATGACGTAATGATGACTTACTTGAAATACAGCCCAGAATTTGTAACTTCCTTCATTGATTAGGAAATCATAATAGCCACCCCAGTAGTCATCGGTCGTTGCTGCTAATGCTTTCATGTCTTCATCGTGATGATCGTCATGAACATCTACGTGGTCATCGTGATCGTCGTTATCTTCGTGATCGTCGTGATAGCCATTCGGTTTCATTGCATCATCCTCTCGATCATGGTAGCCATAACGATACCATCGCGATTGTCTAATGACGTTAGTAAGATTAATTTTTTATCGGAGTAACTTAAATTTGTTATTATAGAAAGTAGGTATAATATTTCAATAATTTTTACTAGAAAAATATGAAATTCGGCCACTCTTTGTGTAACCAATTTTATAATAGCGTAAGAGATTTTAAAAAAATTTCAAAAGCTATTTTTATTCTAAATCTCATACCGGAAGGATTGTTCGGTTGTAACTAAAACCGGAATTGGCGTCGTCGTTAGATCTTCCGGTTCCCTCGTGCCGGTAATCGATTCCACTTCGGATGTTTCCGACTCTACTGCCGATAACGATCGAGCTGATATCGACAGTAGGATCATAAGACGAAAAAACCTTGTTTCCATTTTTTTCTGAAAATATGAAAAATAATAAATATGTATAACAATGTTTCTACTGTCCATAATAATATCTCTCGTTGATTATTCATTCATCATTAATGATCATTAATTTATTTCGTGAAAGTTCATCAATGTAAGTAAGAATAATATTAAAAAAAATTATCATTGCATTACCGAAGCTATGCTTTCTTGATACCAATGACGTCATGTCATTATTATCAATGATAATAATCACAGTGTAGATATAGAACGCAATGAATTTTTCGACAAAAATATTATCTCTCGAAAATATTGAAACTTTTTAGAAATTTTATAATTAGACGCACGCATCGTTATTACATTGAGATTATGTATTATTTATGTGCATGATTAAATTCCGGAAGTTACGTCAAGAGAGAGGACGAAGGTAAAATGACGAATCAGCGTAAGGAGGATAATCATATCTTCCGGTTTGAAAAATCGTAACTCAAACTATTCAATGTCTTAAATCATTCAAAGCTATACGTTTGAATGATGCAAGGTCCCTGACACAAAAGTAGTACACGTCATGGCTATCTCAAGAGATGATCATTTATTAATTCGATGTCATCAAATTTTGCTGTTAATTATAATCATGGCACTTGTGATACCTTGGCATTTGCATGACTATTTAATTTTGACAGGAACTGACCTCTAATGGCTTCATGCTGAATATAATGATAGAAAAAATATAAAGGATTCAAACGGAATGATCATTTGTTGACTACAGTCAATAAAACATGTTAAGTTAGTAGATTCAAAAATTATATTATTTTCCCTATCATGTATTGATACTATAAATAGTATTAGACGTTCAAATTTGAAAATAGCAAATTTATATTATATTGAGTACAAACCTGTATAGTCAAATGTAATGTGTGAAAACGTCACACGTAGCACTGAATAACAATTTTTTAAATGAAAAATATCTTTTTTTTGTGTTATTCAACCTGATCAACACTCGTGCATTTAAATTTCACTTTAAAAAGATTCTATGCTATTTATACATTTTTCTTTTGCCTGTTGAAGTAATTAAAATAGAAATTGATACCAGATGATGATCTCGTAGAACACTTGATGGTATTAGAAAAATTTTTATCAAGAAAATAATCGGATAAATTTATTCGATTAATTTTTACAATTACAGGTTATTCGGTCTGGTTTTTATACTGTATTTAAATCGGGATCCACAAATTCATCATGTGGAACCTTTCCTGACTAAATCTTATGAAGAACTGGACGATTCGACGACTCAGTGTTAAGTTCCAGTTCGTCTTCTTCAGATGACTGTAACTGTATCACAAGAAACGTTAAATAAACACTCATTTGACGTCCATGTACTAATTGTTACCGATCTCTACGAACGAGTATTATGCCCTGAAGATATTTAGTCGATGTAACTTTTCTAAACAGTTTTCTATTTGTTACATTTGAAAAATTGTACAATCGTGTGTAAAACTAAGTCGACTAATAATGTTTTTTTATATACCCATTAAATCATAGTATTCATTAGTAACAGTATAATGCAGTATAATTCAGAATTATACTTGTAATATTTCATTACAACATATTTTGTATCTGTGCTTTCGAGGAAATAAAATATATTTATTATGAGTGTAATGAAGAGTTTAAAAAATATTATGCTAGTAATTAATATGAAATAAGGTATTAAAACATGTACAGTGTGATACAAATTTCATTCGGCTGAGCTATATCTATGTTGGACATTACATTTCCAATGTTTGTAACACGTGCTTTATAATGACCCAATTGCTTAAAGAACGGAACTAAAAAGTCAAACATCATTAGACGGAAAAAGAGTTAGGAATCGTTTCAGACTTTGGTCAACCTAAATAGCTTTCAATTTTGAGATGGTTTTTTAAAAGAGATCATTGGAATTTTTAAAGCGTTAGCCTATAAAATTGAAACCTCGTGCTGGACTAGATATAGCATTTCCTTCCAGCCTGTTCTATCTCGGATTAGCTTTAATAAAATTTACTATTAGGAACTGCATTTTGTTAATTGTAATCAATGATTACCAGTGGGTTTCCATTTATTAACCATTACCTAGAATAGATAAGCCATGTTTAATCACTCCAGTACCATATGCGGTCATTGAATTGATCTCTTGTTGTTTGTCGCTCTATTCCCTATATAGGGTGTCCTAATTTCATTAACATGGACGGATATTTCTGAAATAAGTAAAGATGGACAAATTTTTTTCATAAGGAAGTTTTTCAATTTCGACAGAGCAAAATGATATTCGTTAATTCATCGATCAAGCCGTTTGAAAGAATTTTAAGTTGCCAATTTTTTTTTATGATAACCAATTTTGTCTCTTAGTCAAGACGTCAGTGGCGTGGAGACGAATTTACACACGTATGTTCAAGTTTGTTTATCGGATGCTGCATTTTTTAGCTAAAACAAGTTTTCGACTCGAATGTTTTTGTTATTAAGATTTAATGTAAAAATTCCTTTTTATTCCTCATTTTCTGCGACACATTCAGTTTTCAAGAATTCAAAAGCTGTTCAAATAAATCGACTTCGACATTGATGCATAATTGAATCGGGCGTTGAAAATGTGCAGATCCATTAATACTTGCTAAGGGTTTCCTCGATACAAGATCTTACCCTTAGGAGAGATGAAATCTCTAATTTTTGTTATAAATAATTTTAATATAATTTTACTATTACTTTCGTATTCGTATAGATCATTAAGTAAGTAGTGAATCGTGTTCAAATTTTCGTGGAAATAAATACTGTCAAATTTAATCAACTGGACACGTGGAGATTATAAGAATGTGTGAAATTACCGATCACAGTATAAGGTAAGTTTGTTGAAACGATTATCGCGTAATGAAGATATTTTATAACAGGACTTCAGCTATATCGTAACAGTAGTCAGGTAGCCTATAACCAGTAGCTATATACATGCTGTTACATATTTTTCGCTACTTACTACTTGTGGCTGTCTCGTATTAGACCATTCGATTAGCAGTTTGTAGCCAAGTCCCGTTGAAACTACAATACTCTAATCGGGAGTGATAATCATGTGAGGTACTGTCAGTGATGCGAGTTCAGTTAGAAACAAACACACATGATCGGTTCACCCTGAAAATACAGGGCACTATCGATTTTTAGAAACGTATTCATTTTTTTTAGACTAATTTTTTTTAGGTAGGCTAAGTCTACCAGTAGGTGAACGTCTTAAGAAACGGTTCAGTGAATGGACAGCCGTGTTAAAATTACTGTATATATGTAGATAAAATTTACCTAATCTCGTCCTTTAGTGGTCAGCTCGTAATGATACACTAGGCAACTAGTTTGCAGTGGATTTAATTCAGAAATACATTGATTTTCGACCATTTATTTTTGATGTTCTACCGTTTTTAAATTAAATTTGATTTTTATACTAAAGAAAATTGAAAAGGCGGCAAATTAAAAATTTTGAAGAGTTTAGACGCATTTAATAAATTGGATTGTATTTTTAATAATTATTCTTATATTACTATAAGCAGTGTTGTTATACATGATATATTCACAGAATTGAAATGGGTAATGAAATCAATATTAGTGACGTAATCGGTTTATGTTATTTCTTATTCATTATTATTGAAAGAATGTCAAATAATGGTATTTTACAATAGCTTCTTTTCACACTAATAAGTAGCATGATATTAATTTGTACAAATACAGTTGAAATGGAAATTGAAGTTTCACTGAATTTCACTCAAAACGTTATTATACTTCGTTATATACTAACAGTTTCAAGTAAATTCGCTTAATTCGATTTATCCTATAAGTAAACTTTTTTTAATTATACAGTATATGACGTAATTGGTGAAAAGGCAAATAATACTTCAAAAAGGATTAGTTGCCTGATCATCATAAAAAAATATCTAAATTCAATTACAAACATTTTCGATCAAATTCCCTTTGAATGCCAAAACTCAAGATAAATTCTAGCCAACATGTTAAAAAATTGTCTGACTCATTTTTCAAGTTCATTACCAATATGCCACTCGGTTAAAAAGAAAACTTGAGCAATGCAAATTGGCTGGATTACCTTTTCGAAAATCTGGCGAAGACCGACAAAAGATCGATAATTCAATCGACGTATCAATATTATCGATCAAGAGTGCACGAGGCCAAAGAAATAAAAATAAATTTAAATAAAATATGTAGTTCACATTTGATATTATATAACTAGGAAGTCCTTTCGTATTTTTTGGCGGCACTTTCAATTCCTTCTAAAACTTTACCAGTAAGATCCCACCAGCTGTGATTATCGGAATCCTTCATGCTCCTACCAGAATTAGCAGCGGCAGCTGCTGCTGCCAAATTGGCAGGAAAATTGATCTTGTGTCTGCTAACGCTTTTCAAAACCAGAGCGGCAATATAAATAATAAAATAAATACTGAAATACAATGGAATATACCACAGTTTCTTGCCAATAAAATAATACGAATATGGCCTCCTGTTTAAACGCTGATCCATCATTTCCGGTTTCATAGTAGTATGATCTTCCGGTATATGATCATATATTATATCATGATGATAATCGTGATCATGATCATGTATATACGGATCGTCGACAAAACTCGGATGATCAAAATGTCCTGCATATTCAATTGGCTTTGGTGGGACTTCGCCACCGTAAATCGGACGGGAACCAAAATTAGAGGAATGCACCTGCTGCGTGAATTCTGGATCAACTGGATGATGATCATGATAGTCCGGTGGTCCATGGGAATCCGGCGTGTAAGAATCAAGCGAAGATCCATAAGAATCTGGAATCTGTAATAAAAAAATAACCATATACATATATACCTATATTATTATTTACATGCTCTACAGCATCCAATAATAGAAAATTATGTACCTTTGGAATCGTATCTGATGGTGGCGCATAACTGTCAATAGAACTGGCTGGTGGATTCGAAATTGGTTTCATTGCGAAATAATCCGGAGGTTTGTAATCGTAGGAACCCGGAAAAACAGGTGCATTATCAAAATTAGGTGGACCAGAGTTATCCGATGAATCTGAATAAGAAGACGATGACGAAGATGAGGATGAAGAGTCCGATGAGTCTGAAGAATCTGCTTGATGCTTTAGGCTATTCGAATGTGCGACGTCGTGTTCAAATATAGCTGGGGGATGAAATCTGTCCTGTGCTCGTGTCTTGCTTGACAAACTATTCATTTTGGCTACCATTTCCAGGTCCAACGTCGAGTACCTTAGCACAGAAATGGCCAGGAAATAGTGGGCAAATAAAAAAATCGAAATCATCAAAAATGATAGCGACAGAATAATCAAGTGAAAAAAAACGTATAATGACTCACTTTTTCGTAGATGGATAATCAACTGCCTCCCCATTATGCAATTGAGGCGTCTTGGGCGGTACGTAAACTGGTGACACTGTTATGCTGATATCCTGTCCACTTCGACCTTCGTTTTCTGAACTGGTGGTGCTGTTTTTTGGTTTGAGAAGACTGTAAAAAAATTAATGATCTCTAATGATGATTTTAATGATTTATGAAATTGATTGTTTTATTTTACTGTTTATATACTTTACCTCATTACCCATGAAATTGGACCATTTGATGCTTTAATCGGTTCTTCACCATTTCGTGATATCTTCGTGTAGGAGACTGTTTCCGGTAACGTTGCTGAAGATGCCAATCCTACCACCAGCAGGTACATCGACGCTTTGCGCAGCATCTTTAAGATGATTCTCACGGATGAATGACCAGAGCACCGTGTTTTACTCGCATATATAGACTCGTAACTGTTTCTGGTATGAAGTCGGTGGGAATTATATTGTCCAATACCGATAAGCATCTGTGTAGTTATCTTATCATATTTTGAACTTGGGACACATCGGTATTCTTTGAATAATTTTTTATTTTCCCTATTTTCACAGTCTATTGGGGTATATTACTTTACAGAAATAAATAAATAAATAGATGTTATTAACGGTACTCTGTATTTTTATTTCTGTTGCAATATTTTTTGTCTAAAATTTTTGGAAAATACATTTTTATACTTTCTTTAAATTATACACTTTTTTATAGTCATGTATATATTAAGATTCGGTGTGCTTGTCTATTGGTCATCTATTTTCTGAGATTCAAAGTTTTGACTATTCGACTATGTGATTGAGTGTCAAGACATCTGCTGGGTTGACGTTCAAACGCTAATTGCTCGAAATGACAAAAATTATTCTAACACGTTCGACAAACTGTAACAGACCGTTACAGATGCATTTTCACGTGGAATTACACTGGAGTAACCAAAAATGTGTATAAACCCGTTCTCGATAATAAAACAAGCTCTAGTTCAATACAATAACGACAGAAACTGATAGAAAGTCAAATTCAATAATTGATTCGAATGCGATTTACTGTCTGTCAAAGTTTTTTCTTCTTTTTTTCTTGTGCCTCTACATCCCTTATACATATGGTCTCTCAAAGTTTGAGATTCTGTACCCGCCGGCATTTTAATTTTCTAACTTCTTCTCAACTTCATATCATTATTCCCACATGACAATAAAAAAAGCTAAGTTGATCTAAGCTAACCTAAAATTATCAGCACTCATTGTGAATAATGAATATTTTTGTATTTTGGACTTCCGGACTTATATCTTTTTGTTATCATATTCTAATTCCAAAACTATTTTATAAGCAAAACTAACCCTGCGAAGTATGTCTGGGTGCAAATTGCATAAGATAACAATAATTATAAAAAAAAAGCTTCCGGTCGTTAACGATTTCATATAATAAACATACTATATCAATATCATAATATTATTATATATGAATATCATTATATATTATCAATGTTTTGTTTTATTTTTGGAATGAACATAAACATAAATATGGTTTTTAATTAAATAAAAAATTTTACATACGTTATACAACTCAATTGTCGCATAATTATATTTATTATTTAACATACATAAATAATTAAATATTTAACAGTTGAGAACGTTTTCAACATCGCCTATAGATAACATTTACTGTACAAAATATGATCAGGCGCTAGAAACTCTATGATTGGTTTTTCGTCCAAAAACGATTTTTTTTATTTTGAATCAAAAAGGAATAAATCCCTGCATACGCTTTATTATTCATGAGTCAGAAATAAAAAGAATACAAAAATAATTATCTATTTTTTATCATCAGGTTCCTTCTCGATAATGACGTCACACTTGTCACCGACATCATTTTCAAAATTCGAATTCCTCACACCCTCGTAATTTCTTCTTCTCGCGGAATTATCTAAATTTGACTGATTCCTCAATTTAATCGAATCCAATTCTCGCCATTTCTCGATATTTTCCGTTTTGTCCGTTTTCCCAAGATTTTTAGCATTATTCAAAGTCTCAATATCCTTAGATCCAGCATCTAAGTTCTCTTCCAGCTTGAAGACTTCATTATCGATTGCGTAAATTTTGTCCTTACTAACGTTACCAACTACTGTATCGCCACCTTCTAATTCAACCTGATTTTTTGGCTTCTTTGGCTTTTTCTTCACTATATCGTTACCCTCTACCTGAGGACGCTTTTTCAGGTAAGCGGCATTGAAGATAAAGTACATCAGTCCTGTTATCAAAGACACTGCCGCGAAAATTTGATAAGTCGGTCGAGTCCCAAATGCCTTCATCAAATACCCACCGATCAAACTTCCGCATCCTTTACCTGTCAAACGATTTAATTACATAAGATTAAATATGCAAAAAATAATTTTGAAAATGAAAAAGAACTTACCAACTCCGTAATAGAGCCCACCAAGTAACCCTTGTATGGAACTATCCGTAGTAGTGCTTGACAGTTTAGCCGCATATGTCACAGCTGCAGTGAAACTTAAAGATGATGTAACAGATTCCAAAGCCTCAAAAATTAAGCATAGCCAGGGATTGTAAATCAAAGAATATCCTAAAATGATAAGAAATATATTTTATTACTTTGACAATGATACATTTTCGTATCAAGAGGTAACAGTTGTACCCATTTATTATGAGTATCCATTAACCCATGAGTTAAACTGCAAATCAAATTTTTGAATCGAAACTAAAAACTTACCCAGAAGTCGAATAGCGTAAAAAATAAAGCCAATGAAAAGAACATTGGCATGACCTATCTTGTTGATGATTGGGCCAGATAAAACAAGCAATGGGATACCAGCTATGCCACCTACACTTATTGTAATACCCATAAGTGACCTGGACGCTCCTAAATCTTGTAGAAGCCAAAAGAGGAAGGATTCGATGTAACCCCAGGCAGTACCTGAAATATGATTTTTTCTTAAGGATTTGACATCACGATTTATCCAAACACATAGAAACAAAAATTGTGAAATAATACAATGCATATATAATTATAATAATCTGGTAGAGTAAATTTACTTGAATATATATATATTAGTTATTTATATTATAATTATATAATTGAAAAATTACCTAAAACAAAACAAGCGAGGAACAGCGCGACAAGTTCCACATTTTTCAAAACGCTAACTACGTCTTTTATTACGTCATTCGCGGGTGATTTAAATTCAAGGTTTATCGCCAGCATCAGAAGACCAGAAACGAACTTCAGTGCTGCATAGAGATAAAATGCAGGCCTATAAAGAAAAAATAAAGTTTCTCTTTTAAACTTTGTTTAAAGTGGTTACTTCTATTACCGATATGTTGTATGAAATGTTTTCATTACCTAAAATCAGTATATTCTTTTCCACGACTAGCGTAATCAATCAATAAACCAGACAAAGGGGATGAAATCATACCACCGATGCTACCATATATTCTTTGCAATCCGTAATCAGCCTTTTGTTCACGCAAAATAGCGATCACAGCACCTTCGAACATGGCGAAGGCAGTGCCGCTGATCATACCTAAAAGAAATACCAAGATAATAAATTCTTTTAAGTGTAATTAATTTTCTTTAATTTTTATTTAATTTCTCTTATATGAAAAATATACTAGGCTCTGTACAAGAATTGGGCATTTTTTATGGTAAATAAACAAACTTTTTTTTTTCTTTCTTTACTAATCGAAATTAGTTACCAATGAAAACTCTGATTGCAAGATAAAGCCAAAACGTCAGTTTTACGTCATACTCAATTTCCATCTCCTTGTTCGAACAGACGTCCTTCCGTGGGGCCGTTAAAATACAACGCTTGCTACATCCTTCAAGGTAGAAAGACTTGTAGGGTTCTGGTGAAACTGTGTAATTGATTAATGAAAAGCTCAGAGCTACTTTATGTCCCAATGCAACTGGTTTGTCGCACTTTGGTTTCCGAAAATTGTTATCGTTCCAGGCGATCTCCTTCACCATGTATCTTCTTTTATTTTCAAATTTATCTATATCGGTTGGATCCAACGCTGTCATCTTTGATTTGTATGAGTGATAATTTATTTTGCGCGTTTGATTGTACTATAATAAAAAATAATTGTAATTTTATAAATTTTTATATAATCGATGAATAGAGGTAGTTTTGACAATTTCATTGTTTACATTACCTTTTCGTTTTCATCGGATTTTCCGAAAGTACAGAGGATGTCATTTCCATCGTGTAACTCCGTCATTTCCCGATTGGATACAAGCGTGTAATTGTTGAAATTGCTCATATCATTTTCGAAGTCGGAACATGAAAATTCATAAAGCTGACCGGCGGGAAAATAAAAAGTACTTTTTGACAGTTGTCGAATTGACGTTTTGTAAAATTCATTGTTTGTCAACTTTCTGTGCTCCCTTATATCGTCTGTGTACGTAACATGCTGCAAAAAATAAATTCTTATTAGATATCATGCGGTATAAGATTTTTATTATACTATTGCACTTTATATTACGGACACCATTTCGACAATAATCGAGGAAATTATGACGAAAAATTCTCTATACTTTCCTTCTACGAAAAATTTTCGTTGTTGCAATGTACCTTGGGCAAGTCAGATTTCGAAATCGTGTACTTGTATGAAGAATTAAGGCCGGTTGTCAAATCGTAATGTTTGATCACATACGACCGTGACATGAGTATAGCCTCCACCTCAGAGTCATCGTGCAAATCGACATAGCAAATGTATCTGAAATAAAATTTAAAAAATTTGAATTAAGCTAAGTTTCATTTAAATATAATTAATACATTAAATATAATATATATGTATATAATTTTTGCTGTTCGTGCCAGTGATTTTATATTTTAAACTTCCCGCTCACCCGCAACTCTCTAGCCTCGTGTTAACTTTCGGCGCTAGTTTCGTTTCGCAAGGATAATTCTGGTTCATGGTGTATATCAGTCCTTCGTTATTCAAGGGACAACTGAGGTCCATGATAACACGTTCTGGGAATTGCACCGTCACTCTGCCAACCGGAA
>JARPRH010000782.1:427362-459763 GCA_031763665.1 Calameuta haemorrhoidalis
TCCTCTACATTTATGCCCAGCTCTCTCATGTGGATTGTTAAATATGGATAAAGTACGTATAGAGCTGAAAAAAAGAAGTATGATTCCTAATATTAATTGTGAATGAGTAAATTGAAAATTTATAATTTAATTTTTACGCACTTGATGCTTGGACGAAGAATATTAATTTGAGAGGAAGTAGCTCCTTATGCTGGAAGTCCTTGATGATCCTCCGAAAGAAGCTCTTGAGCAGCATCATTATTATTTCTTGTCTTGGTTTCCTTGTGAAGATTCGTGAGAGGGTTGTCAATTTAAAAAGTTACGAATAGTGAATATCCTTTGGATTAGATCATAGTGCCTCTCGACTTAAAATCTGAAAAATTATAAAATAATAGAATAAATATAGAATAAAAAAATTAACAAAGAAAACACACAATTAAATCAATAAGTTTTGTTATTATTGATAATTAATTATCGAATTGAAGTATAAATTAAACCAATAAAAATTATCTCTATGTCTAATGCAACCGAGCACGCAATTACTTCTGATGATTTCAAATGATTTACAAACGAATGACGTTCGAGCGGCCATGCCCATGGCACTGAATACCTCAAAACGTACACAGTGGTATGGCTACCTGCGTGACGTGACATTTACGTAAGCATTCGTGCCATTGTACTTCTACAGGATTTCGCTTGCGAGAACTACTATTACGATTTGAAAATCAAATTTACAAGGAGTCGATTTTTTTGACACGTGTTACTCGTACAAGATCAAGATGAGTAACTAAATTCAAGCTAATGAGACCGATTATTATCAGAGATGATAGAAAGTAAGGGTGTGAAAGAGAGAAAAAGTGAATTTTAGCGTAACAAAAATATGAAATAAATGGATATTTTGACGGAAAAAGTGATACGAAGACAAAATATTAGTATATGATGTAAATTGATATCTAACTTGGAAAAAAAATCCGTACACCTACTCCAGATGACGTAGGTATGACATTCTCAGAATATTCTAATTTGAATTTCAACATTTGAAACAGGTACTCAATATTCTCAATAGATCTTAGTAGATTATGATGATATACAGAGAATTAGTGTGTTTGTTTTAAATGAGATGCTCAGTACATTCTGAGAATATTTTCTGATATATCCGCAATGTGGACAGCACGTTCAAAGTACTTATTGTCAGTCTCAAGGCAGTGTCAGAAATTCACTACCAGTACTGTGAGTATGGTCGTTTCTCTATTTTTACTTTTATGAAATTGAGTGAGAGATAAACCATGTTCAAAATATAGAAAATATATTTTGCAAAGTACCCATAGCGTGCTTGGAATTTTATGTTTAAAAGTATGTATACCTAATTATAAACTCTTTTCAACTGCGCTTGAAACTACATGTTTTAGGGGACTTATATAAGTGTCGATTAGTAAAGAGATGGCCCCTCAAAGCGGAACTGATGTTGCGACCCAACCATACGGTGAAATATTTTGTTAAATAAAGAATTTTCAAAATTACGAAAAGCGGAGAACTAGCTTAGATAAATGTATAGGTCCCTAGTATTTTTGAAATTATTATAGGTTAGGTGGAGACTGAGTATATAATTGGAATATACTGTACACATTTTGAATCTATCAAGGGATACTTATCTTCAGAACGTATTCAGCATTCGTTTGAAACTAACAAGTGAACGTACGTCAGTATATACGTACATCCTGTTTAAACAATGTGAGAACGTCCTCAGAATATAATTTTGCTATCTGGGACGCTTATTACAACTTAAAAATCGTAGTTGTAGGTTTTTTCTATATTTGCAGGATGGTAGTTAGTGTTGTTCCAAAACAAGTTACATAAAAGTGAAGGATGAAAATGGTAGGGAGACACATACAAAAACAAATGTATTATCATTAAGCAGATCTCCTGTCCGTATGGTTTGTAAATTTCAACAACGTAAAATTTAAACGTAACCGACGTTCCGAATTCAAATTATCCTGTTGTATTATTTTTATGATAGTAACAACCGAAATCGTCATTCTTATTGAAAAATGGTCCAATGTCAATGCCAAGACGCAAAGGTTTAAATTGCGAGAAAAAACTTCGCGATTTACCCGAAAATTGCCGGATTTCTGTAATTACTTGAACATGCCACCGCTACATTTATGGCGGCGCGACAATCGCCCATTATAAAACTATTACGTAACGTGCGCACCGTCAGACCTTGCGGCCGTTGAATGTCGTTAACTATCTCCTTCCTGAGATTCTTCAAGTAAAATCTTTCAGTAATTTTGTTCGATTATCAATATTCTCTCCGTGAGTATTACGGCAACTTAAATTATTGCTTCATCTGTTATCGGGAAATAAATAAAATTCAATATTAAATTAGTAATAAAATAATATAATGTTTCTTGAAAATAAAATTAAGTATTTATTTCGAATGATACCGTTGGCGCTGTGTCAAATTCACAGTGACATTTTATCGCTTCGGGTTAAACTTTCCATTGGACGAACCTTCGTATAGTTTAAGCACTAGTCAAAGTACGTGCTTGAGATTCCATTGCTGGATAAGTTCCTAGTATTGTCGGCAGCCATTATTGAAAGAAGAAGGCTGGGGTATATAATTGACATTGCATGGCGGAAGCAGGAAGCACATGCATGGGACGTTTTTCTGCCTTTTTTTTAAATTCAAGGCTCAACACGTGAAACTACACGTGTACTCATGTACATAGTACAAATTTTTATATAAATTCTCCAGAATCAATAATCGATTAAGCATAATCAATTTCAAATCAATAAATTCATCCAATATCAAGTTTAAATTTATTAAATGAAATTTAACCTGATTAATATTAAATGTAGTTTTAACCAATACTGTACATACTACACTTATTGGATTACGAGTATAAACAGTATTAGCTATATCCATGTATATGTATGTTTTGGACTATATTAAGTCATGAAATAATTTTCTTCCGTAAACTCATTAATTTTTTATGTTACCTTGCGAAAAGATCATCAATCAAAAAAGCTAATTTGCCCATTTTTTGTTCCTTATCGTATAACCCACAAACCACTTAGCATATGTGCTGAAGAATTTACGTTCCACGCGTACGTAAATACACGACTACAATTTGACGACTGATGACCACTGATTTTCAAAGAGTAGAACGTCCAATGAGTTCACAAGACTCTAAAGACGAATTAATGGAAGATTTCAGTATATCAAAAGGTTAAATAACTTTCAAATAAAAAAAAATTTAGAATTAACAACACCTGTCAAAAAAGAGGCGCCAATTCTTCTAGTCATTTAGTACCTATGGCCTCCGTATGGCCACGCGCATGCGCGTCACTTATTCCAGGCACACGTAAGTGCACATGTGTCAGTGATAATAATCCAGAAGTATACCGGACAGTACAATCTAAAGAAGTCCAGCCAATTATCCATTTTATTCGATTACATTTGACGCACTCACTGAAGTAGTCGTAAGCAGAACAAAAACCCACAGTAGGTAATGCTGCCTATAGAGAAACATTACGCTTCCCGACTGTACTCATCCCTGAAAATTTAAAGCTCACAGAATTCTTTATATAATCCACCAAAATTTTCAGTCTCCATCCCCCCAATGGTTATTTAAAAAATTTATTTTACGAGATATTCGAATCAGAAAATTCTTTCACGTCGTTACAAATATTTGACATGAATATATTCCATTAATATTTATTCTTAATGCATAGAAATCTCAAAACGCAAACAACCGGTCGTTGCGGCCAAATAAACATGATGCCGTAACGCTGTTCCTCGTGGCAAGTTCTAGCCAATTTACATGGCACGATAATTGCCAACCATAATGATATATCCAGGATGATAAATAATGCCGAGGATATCCACACTGTTATATGCAGATTGCGCCAATAGCAAGAAGCCATTAGAAGATTCATATCGGACAACGACTCGTGAGTTATTTGGTAGACACGGCATTGTTCCACTTAAATATATTAATGAAAGAATCATTAAGGATTATCTACGGCTGTTTTTCTTATTGCTATCATTCTCATTAATATTATCATAACTTCAATCTATTTTTTTAATTCTTCAAAATATATACAACTTAACCTCGTTCGTGTTAATACAGAAAATTGTTTAAGTATTAAAAATACTGTTGTCACAATTATATATATAAATTATTGAACAGTTCCTTGAACCGTTTTTATTATTGCAATTGTTATTGACAGTTAATCATATTTATGACCAGGTTCTGTGTATTGGTAAAAGTTTATTGTTCTTACGTTGCCTGCATTTTTTCTGCAATGTCACTGATTTTTTATGACGAAACCGTCGAGACGAATGCGCGCGATAGTCGAATGATTTATTCTGGAATTTCTACGCGGCCGTCAATTTTATCGTAAGTGAACAGAAAACTTGAGATACCATGTAGTTATACGTATATTAAGAATGCATAGTTGCTTTATCAATGGAAAGTAAAAATATTTCTAGTTAGTATTATACTAATCTGTTTAATAGCTTTTGTTAATTGGTTTTTTTTTTCTTTGAGATACTCGCACTCTGTGTGATACGATATTTATTCAATTGAATGTACGATTTGGTGCGTTGAATAAGTATATCGATTATAATTTCAATAACAAGTATATATTGAAATAATATATATGTATACTGTAATGTAATATACTATTTTAACAGTATCTACGGATACAGATATTTATATGCATTTGTTATATAATAATACCTTATGTACATAAGTTACAATTATCTTTCCGTATGCACGTGCATAAATTGAGCTATTACTATGAAAATATTTTCTATAAAATTAACAGTAAGGTCATCGCTTTTCACAATACACACTGTATGCACATATCTATGTCATATGTAATAAAGAACATATTTTTATTTCTAACAGACTATATTTAACTTTTGACAATGTCTGTACATCTCGTAAAGTTTCGAACATGATATATTTGTTACTAACACAATTTCGACAATATATGGTTATGTGTAAACTGATTCTATTGCGATCTACGTTTTGCGCAATACTTCCTACTAGTGATCGATTACTTCTGGTACACCCTATAGTAGAGAAAATACGGTACTATATCGGATTATTGATCTGTGATCGATTTCATACCCGGACTGTACGCGTTGGTGTCAAATAGAATCCGTTACACTTGCTAAGCTTATCGATAAATCATTGCGTACGCGTCGATCATTTTTTACTAAGGTAATATTTAAAAAAATTTAAGCTTTTGTATTTTATTTTTGGAAGAGGAAAATATTTTTGTAAAATGTCACGGAATTAATTTGTACGTCCTTTATATTTTGATGAAATATTCTGTTATCTTGTGGTATTATTAAACGCGTCATTGTTATCATTTTGGCTTTGGAGAAAGTATTTAAAAATTGTTACGATATTATGTTGTCTTGCAAAATCAACCATAGACCATTTTGGGTAACGGTTCGACGCAATTAATACAATCCGATGGACATACTAATTGAGAATGCCTTTTACTTCACTGTAAGTTTAGTATGTGCATAAGTGACGGGGAATAAATATTTAGCGATTTGGCCAGCCAGAGATTCTCATGCTGATTTTTACAGCGCTTACATTCTACAGGTGACTTTGGCTTTGGCAATTAAAAAATTTAACGAATTTAAAAAAGGGACTTAACGAAAAAAAGTATCACAGTACTACATTAATCATATTGACATCGGTAAAAAAAAATATATAAAAAAAAGATAAATATTTCTTAAACAGTTTCTTTATCGCTAGTTCACGTACGATTTCTTTATTCATGCGAAACTTATGAAAAGTGATAAATAGGTGGTACAGCTTTAAGCGCAGTAATGTGGAGAAAAAATATTCCTAACCACCACGAAAATAGTTTCGCTGACTTTCACGGTTCAATCGTATGGTAATAATATTTTTTATCACTAATTTTTTAAAAATTATCAAAAATTGTATAATCCGACTACGACTCGAACAAAGAATTATATGTTTCAAATTTTGCTTTCACTGTTCCTGAATGTTCGTGTAAAATCGGGTCAAGTGCATAGAAGCTCTGAATATCCCATGCAAATACGCTTCCACGTGTATATATACACCTATGCTCGCGTGTATATACACATATACTCAAGAATGCATCATTGAAAGGAACTCACGAATTACTTTATTGCTATTCGTATACGTATCTCGCGTACAAATCGGCCATCTTACTGACACGCTGACGTACACGTACGTATGTCAACTGACAACTACGTACCAGTCATACAGCCCTTTCCAGAAATAATAGTCCTATTCAATGCACGATTTATATGCAAATTTTATAATGCGACTAATTCATTTGTTTTTACTTCCGATTGACAATCATTCGAGCTCGCTTCCGTTCGCTTCTTCTATTAGCTAATGGTATGTCTTTTTATGTTTTGTCAACGCAAATATTATCTTGTTAATTGGGTCATCGGAAATCGCTAAATTTACAATATTTAACATTGAACTATGTCGTATTATACACTACAGGAATGGATGTACCGTTGGAAGCGATACTTGGGGTTACTGTTGTTTTACCAGGTATAAAAATAATTATTGTCAATTATGTAATTTTAGCTTCATGCCTGTTATTACTTTATCACTTAACGTTGTGGTTTTTATTAATTAATAGAATTGGTCAATAGCTAATTTTTTAAATAATTTAATTCGTTGTCAATAAATTGACAATTAATTGACATACAACTCTAGTATCTAGATATTACTTTATCATGCAAATTATGTATTTTTATTAATTAATTAGTCATGCGTAAGGTTTACGAAGCCTATCAATTAATGCTCTGTATATTATACAATTGATTTTTTTCATGCGTTCAACTGTAACAATTGCCTGTAAAAGTTGAGAAGCGTCTTGTTTTGTAAAGCTGGCAAAAGTGGATAGTTGATTTAAATTACCAATTGTTAGTGTAAACACGCAGATCAGTAAGTCGCCAGAATAAATATTAGTTTTGACGTAATCCCTAGATTAGATGCTTTTATATAAATCAGAAAGAAAAAAATACAGTTTTCCATATTTTGATTATTCGATATGTGCATCTTGTATCACATTGATATTTAAAGATGTGATTAATTGAATTAAGAGAATAATATATTCGAATTATTATATCAGCAAATTCGTATATTCCTCATACAATTGATTCAGACTTACCGCTGTGTGTTATTCCGAACTTTAAGGAACTACAAAGTTTCGTCACAAATAACTAGGACTGATTGAAAATATGTCACAAAAATCGTTAACACTTCACCGACTTTTATTTTCATATAAATATACCGTGCTAATTGTACAAAATAATGAACAAAAAATTATCACTGTGACTGGTTGAGAAATCAAAAATGATCGGCACAGCTTGTACAAAATTGAGTTACAACGGCAAGAAAAATCGTGAAGATTGTTTCAATCGGCAGTGTTGAATTTGTGATACAAAAGTTAATTCATCTAATATTGCTTTTAATAAAAGAAATACGATTATTACAGACAGATAAAATTACATTGGTCTATTAACGAATCTCGTTTAAAATTTGAAAAAATCGGCAAGAGATTTTCAAAGCGGATCCGCACGGCGCGATGTTAAGCGCGCAACTGGCTCTTCACGATCGTCAGACTTGGCTACCACCACAACCTATTTTTCAATATGCCGGTTGGCTTATAAAGTGCGGTTAACAGTATCAGTGTACGTACGCGTTTTGTACGAACTGTCTATAACGATTCACTACCTGCATTTAGACCGATCGAACCATTATCGATTGGTTTCCCCTTTCGGCTTTTCAATATATTGAAAATACAGTGAAAATGGTTTAATTTATGTAATTATTATTTGCTTATTTGCTTATATAATATAATAATCCTCTAATGCATTCTTTTGTCAAAAATCGATATGGATACTGACTAGAGATCGAAACATTAAAAATTTCTTGTATGTATACTCACATTCTGCGAAATTGATAAAAAAATTATTGTAATTACAAGCATTTTTTAACTTTTATATTTTCTTTCCGTACTTCCTTTATCAATCCTATAACGTGTTTAAGCATTTTAAACTTTTCACTAAATATTATATTCTGTTAAAATTTATCTACTGTACCTTTTAACATGCTCATTGAAAAATTTACTTTTAACGAACAAAAGGTTATTATGGTAACATAAAAAAAAATATCAATATGACAAGATGTCCCGAGATTACTATTTTCACAGTAATTCTTACCGCGAACTTTACAGCAATTCTTAGCATACAATTTTCTCCGTGTATTCCATTATTATTATTATTTTAAATCATACATTCATTCAATTCATAATTTATTACCATAATATAACTATCTACAGAATCTATTTATCTATGGATCAATTGGATATAAATTGTTCTTATTATCATTATATCTAACAATAGCTGTGTGTATAAACATACGAAAGACTCATGTATATTGATGAAGAAATACTTTAGATAAAAATTGTTTGACACGTGCCTATATGCGCAAAAATTCAAATAATGTTAAATAGTATCGAATTGAATTTATTACTTCCGTCAACAGTATTTATTGTTTGTCTGGTATCATTATATTGAAAAAAAGGCTGTTCCCGTTGTTTTATTTGAAAAAAAATTAAAGGTGTAATAATGCCTAGTATAATTATTTATCTATGAACACCCACCAGTCTAGTGTTATTATTTCCTGCATAGGATCAAGTCGCAAGGTATATTTAAGTATGATGGGACTAGTATAATAACATGAGTCTCTTCGTAGATTGATCATTCTACTAACAAGTTTGACACACGTTCTGTGAAAGTTGTATTGGAATGATGGAATATTCTCTGCTCATTAAAAAGAATGCGAGTTAACTCATAGATGAGAAGACTGATGTGCGGATGTAGGACATCGTGAAACTTGTTCTGCAGCCTCGTGTGCTCTTTTTTATTCTCAGGTTGATTCAGTGATATGAGCCAGTCCGTTAGTTAAGATAATTGTTAAAGATCATTCAATGCTTAAAAAATGTTTGACAACATATTTTCGTTCAATCGATATGATAATACAGCATTTGAATTGCGTATATTATTTTACTCAAGTAAGAACAATTTTATTGTCATTTGTAAATGGCGCTCTGGGACCGACCAGTCATGAGCAGTTACGAGCCGCCGTGATCCACTTTAACGGCCTATAAAGTTCCTTAGAATAATAGCAAGAGGCACAGTGATTCGAAACGAAAAACAGTCTCATTTGTATTTGTTCTCTTTTTTACAATCTGATATACGGTTTTGGTACAGTCGAGAATCTTAGGTTAATAATTGTATTATCCTGTCGGCGTGTACAAAAATAATCTTGATATTCATCATTTAATAAAAACCAGTAAATAATACGTAAATTTGGCTTCTCTCTAAATTTTTGCTGTCTAATTTTATTTAAGTGATGTGAGCCCGGCCAGTATTATCAATATAATATATGGTTTTACGTTTTATATATGTAAATGGAAGTGAATACATATTCATGTAATACAAAATCGGAATTTAAACCGGCGTGTATTTTAAGGATATAAAGCTTTAAAAACTTGAAATTATTCTCTACTCTAAGATACTCTAAGACCCTGATTAACGGTCAGATTATGTAGTTAGAATTTAGAGTGCGAGAAAAAAACAACACTAAATTTTCCTTTCTTTTCTTTACGACTCTATCCCTCCAGAGGAACCTGTGCCAGAATAGTGCTAAGCCAAGGTACACGTGGTACGGCATGCCGCCGAGTTGAAGGACTTGGGAAATTCCTATTTTATCGTGCGTTTGCAAAAGCACGCTACAACGAAACAACATTGAACGAGGTCACGTTAATTGGCATCTAAATGTATTAATTCCTTCATATTTGAATTCCTTACAGGTAATATACATTATAGAAAAATATTCGCGATGATATGCACTAATTTTTTAATTGTTAATTGATACATTTTAAGTACCTGCAAGAACTTCGAATTTTATACAATAGAGAAAATGGGATTCTTGTTTCGTCAGCTGATAAATACACGAGTCTGATCCTTGTAAAAAAAAGTTTAAAAACTATTATTGTTACTTATCCTATAAGAAAATGAATGAAATCATGAATGGCGCCAATTTCAGTGAGTTTTATGAACTTGAACTTATTTTATTAGTAGCACGCGTGATAAAATTACTTCGTAAAATCTATCGTTGTTTTCATCATAGAACTCGGTGTTTAAAAAAGCGTTTCAACCTATTCCTCCACTGCCATGTAGTTTTATTAAGGTAGTTTCACATATTTTAGTACTTATTCTTCGTATCACAGTATCTATAGTCGTTACACGAGTTGGGTGTGGATTTTTGACAAGTTGCAAGCAACACAGTCCTAACCAAACGACACGTGGTTTTCCATAAAAATGTAAACATATGATAAAATAGAAAAATGAAATATTTATTACTTATACATACTTTGTAACAAACATATTTTATGCAGTGACACGAATGTCTTGTTTTAGACACTTCATTATTTTCAATCTGTCAGAAAACACATCGAACTCATAAACACGCTATAGGTTCGAATAGTTATCTGCAATGATATTTTCATTTAACGAACTATACTAAACAGTGACGATACTGTAGCATCTGAACGGTGTTAGTACCAAACGGTACTAAAAAGTGTGAATCAACCTTCATTCGTATACACTTATTTGCAAAATTGTATAAGATCGAATTTAGATCGAAATTTTTTAAACTTAAAATTCTACCAACAGAATCAATAGTTATTAATAGCTGCAACTAATCGAAATTTCATTTCGATTTAATTAACTTTCACGAACGAAGAGGGTGAAGTTGTATTATAAGATTAAAACTATCATGAATACTTGAATTTGATTGTAGTGGCTAATAACACATTGCCTGGTACGAAGTATGCCAACATGAAGAAATAAAAATGATGATCCTTCAGTCAAAGTTATACTTATATTTTAGTATACGCATTTAGCAACATTCTATTATTTTATTAAACCGGTTAAAATCAATATGAATAAATTTGCAAACTTACATCAGAATCTGGTTTACTTGATTTTATTTTTATGATTCTTTCAATAACCTGCTCAATTTTACGGTGTTATATGTGATGGCGCGAATTGAAATTTTTATAGGTCATGAAGAAGTCTTCGATACGAACCAGTACACATTAAAGAATTTCATTGTATGATTAAACCTCTCGGGATATCATTGTTATTGCTCATTCTCAAGGCGATTTGTTTATACGTCGTCCTCTTTGAATTTATCTCAGTCTCGAGTGAGTGCCAGCAATGGATACTTATTGTCCATGTATGTAACTATAAAATGACACAGACTATAGATAACTTCAGACAACGAAGTTATTAATATTTTTAATAAACACAATTTCAATGGAATATAAGTTAACAAAAGGAAACAGGAAAACTGGGATAGTGCTGATGTACGTAGTCGCAATTTCTAGAAAACTGAAATACATTACCACGTATATTATACCTTAGATAAAATTGGTTACAAGACACTTTCAGATCTTGTGCAACAGACTATAAATCTTTGCAAAAAATTAATTATCAATAGTTGCGTAAGCATTGAAACATTCTTTTTTTTAACTATATTAGTGACCTAGGCCTTAGAATGTATGTTATATTTTAACGGTTAGTGCATATTAGTATATACTATAAACCTACCAGCATCAACAATATGAAAAATACTTACGCGCACCCTGTAAACTTATTACATGTAACGCTAGTCAATATGTATTGTTAAAACGTAAAAATATTCATTGCGTGCATGTAAAGGTGCATTATTTCATAACATATGACGGTTATTTGTCGCTCAAAGCATATTAAAAATTCAAGCATGTAAGATTCTTTCATATTATAGATATGTATTACTCCTCCGCCAGAATTTTAAAAAAATATTCCACCTGTAAAGAAAGACCATATAAGATCTTGTAACACAGCTCGTTATTTTAGGTTAAGGGGATACAGGACTATTGAAATAAAAAAAATCGATTTTTTCAAATTACTGTTTCTAAAAGCATTTAGCTCTCAGATGATTGGTTCACCTAAGATTACCTCCACAGATTGGAAGCTGCGAGCTACACAGGGCAATAATATTCAGCACTTATTAATTTTCATAACTTTGAATATATCAACAACTTTTTTCTTTCAAAAGACTCATAATGATATGCACAATAAACTGTAAAAAGTGCCGGTTCGCCAATAATTTCGTTTCTAAGCAATTGAACCTGACAAGTCGATTTTTCGAAGTTTCAATAGTCCTGCACTCCCTTAATTTAAATCACATTTACCTCTAACAATCCGTCTTCCGGTATGTCTGAACAGTGTACAGCGTTTTGAACTTTCGTTTTTCCATATTTTGCACGTAGTGTGTGCGGCCTCAATTGACGTGCAATTTCCTATGATATATTGAATGAAAATATTATTAATCCACTAATATACTTTTGTTCAAGAGTGTTACTTACTGGATCCATTGGACCGCATAATTTTCGAAATTCTGTTAGTACATTGATAGATTCATCTGGATGTGTTATTTCCATGGCCACACAGGGGCCAGATTGTAATTCCGCTGCCATGGCCTTTGAGAAAATGAAGAATTTAAAAATAGACAATTACATTACCAAAGAAGTAACAAGCTTTAATTGTAGATTTTAAAAGTTTGATTGAACGTACGTTGTAATCAGGCAGTACGCCCTTGTAAACCTCTAAAAATTCTTCCGCATTCATGGGATCAACATAAAATTGTTGGATGGCTGATATCTTGTATCCTTCTTGCTGTATATCATGAATGATGTCACCTTATATATAAAATATGGTTAGTAGATAGTATAAATAACAGTTGTAAATGATTTAGATTTTGTTTTAAAATTAGAATTGTCTTATGTACCGATCAGACGAGCTTGTACAGCATGAGGTTTTATGACACAGCATGTGCAATTTTTAAATACTGCTGTATTTTTTGGGCCCTTCCTTGTTGATTTTGCTTCAGAAAAGAAGAAGTTTATTTCCTATAAGTAGGAATATACATGATAATTCATATAAAAAACTTAAATAACTGAATAAATAGAAAAAGATATTCTTTTTGAAAAAGGGACCTCACCTGTTCAGCTGCTTCTTCTGAATCAGAACCATGTATACCATTATGTATAGAATCCTGTCCATAACGCGCTCTAAGAGATGTTTTACCACTTTCAGTGGATACCGAACTAGTTTCTGCTCCAATCAGTGCTTGCCATTTTTTAATGCAATTTTCTCCTATTAATTCCAGAGCCACGATTGGTCCAGATGTCATATAATCCAATATAAACCTATTTATATAATATTATAGTAGAGCAAAGAGGTAAAGCAATTATTTAAAAAGAAATCCTAAGCCTGAAACCTACGGGAATTCATTATGACCTCTTAAATGACTGTAAAAGTCTGCAGCATCTTCATTAGTTAACGTTACCATTTTTATATTTCCAATGTGAATGTCATGGTTAGTCATATATTTCAGAATCTCTCCCATTTTATCAATAACATTTGGCTTCAGAATAGCGCATGTTCTAAAACATTAATAATACATATATTTAATAAAATATTAATTTTAATAAATGAACAATCTCACCTACAAGCGTTGATTTGAATGTGGAACACATTTATGATACCTATATTATTTACAATATTAATGGATTTTACCTTTGCATAGTTGTAGCTAACTTGCTTCTTGTAGCACTATCTCCAAAATCTGTTATTTTCATACATCGAGAGAATATTTTTACTACACCCCCTATATATAAATCCTTAGCCTCGAGGCCTTCGCACTTTGATCTTCTTAAAAACGTCTTCTTTGTTTTAACATCAAACTGAAATAATTTAGATGAAATATATAGTAGATAAGTATTTATAATTAAATGTGTAACATTAAGAATAATGTATTTACCAATTCAACTGTATTATCAGCTGGATAATAATATAAATAAAATTTCCTCAATACAGAGGCTACATTATCAAACCATTCAGCTTCAAAGACATTTCTTTCTGAAAAATCCACCCCTGATTTCTGCCGGAAACTTGCCATGTTCTGTATCTGATGGCAAAAACATTATAGACATAAGAGTTAAAAATGGTATAACTATGCCGGTTAGAAACGAAAAACAGCCTTGTAAAATATTCTAACCGACTGAACGTTGGATCTTTTTTCCTACCATTTTATTCTTTATAGATCAAAATAATTCATACAAGAAGCAAATAGAAATACATGCATCATAAATTATTTAAACTTATAACGAAATACACTGCAGACATACCTTGGTTTTGTTTTCTTTCTTTAGAATTTAATTTAGCCGGTCGTAAAAGAAGCGCAATTCATACAATGCCGGACGTTTGAACCTGGCAAGGTCAGTGATACAGTTGCCATGGATACGGCCGCTAAATGTAGTAGTGATAATTGAATGTGATTATAATTAATGAATATCTTTAGTAGTTATAATCAGTTATAATAGAAATTCATTGACTGATTTACTATTTTAGTAGTCAAAATATTATAAATTCCTACCTTGCCAATCGTACATAATAATTCTTCCCGCTTTCAGTGATCGTGCTGTCGTCACATGGGGCTTATAGCTGTGAACCTTGGCATGTATAACTCTTTAGTTCGGATAAAAACTATGAACTGTTAGTTAAACAGACGATCATTACATATGACAACAATTAAATAATATTAATTCATGTTACAGTAGTGTATTAATTGAGTATAATCAGAAGCCGGGTGTGAAGACGAAAGGGCGCGCACTATGGACGAAGCCGACAATGCTCAAATTATTGCAAGTGTAAAATGTATTGATAAAATGTGTATGAAGAACTGTTTATTCATAGACAAATATTTTCTCAGGGTATTCCAGATGATTTATGTAGAAAAGCAGGCATTGCAGGTACCTGGATTGGACCTAATAAAATTGGGGTGCATGCATACAAGCATGTAAGCGTAAGAAAACACTGTGAAGGTTTACATTATTTTTGTTATTAATATGCAATAAATATTATGCCATAATTCTGGAGTACTTTATATACGTTTTTATGTACTATTTTAGATCTCTGTAAAGACTTGGCACCATTTGAGGCTAAGGTACATTCTTTGAGGCCTGAGGTTATTTTGTTCTCAACGCCACTACGCAAGCTTGTAAATGAGAGCAACGGTGTCTTTTTATCAATTCAAAAGATGAAAGCATCTGCAAGTAGTGATATTAGGCCAGAACTTCTTAAACACAGTAAACAATACCGTTCTATTCTACGTGCCTGCATAGAAAACATTCAGGATGTATTAGAAAAGTCTACCCCAGACTACAGATCCATATTGGAACAATATTTAACAATATTTTATAATGTGGAATGTGTCTGGCATCTAACCGAGATTCTTTATATAGATGCTATACCAGGTAATTGATTTAGAAACTCATTATTCATTTAAACATGATTATAGTTTTATATCACTCTAGGTGAAGTTGTATTACCCCAGTTACTTGAATGGGTACGTTTCCATTTTCCTAAACGTGAATTAATGGCTGCAAAAGTTCTGACTAAGAAAAATATTGCCTCTGAACTGGGCAATATAAATTATTGGGAAGCAATTATTGGCTGTGCTCTGCATGGCAAACTGGAAGTAGTACGAGCTCTATTATCATTACACAGTAAAGCGGATCATCCTGCGTTTTTAGCTGCTGAGAATGCTCTGAGAACAATGCCAATTTACAATGTTTATGGTGGTTATTCAATCAGTGAATTTATGACTCGCTGGAAGCATTGGCAGTTAGATCTGCTATCGAGGTTGGAAAGCAAGACATTTATTAGTGAGCCAAATTTGGAAGATATTATGAAAGTATGTTTTAAAACAATAAATGACTATTACATTAGTTTAATTTCAATATTGACATAATTATCAATTACAGCTCGTGGCAGGTGACGATACTGCTCTTTGGGATTTTTCAGAATACACAGATGCCTGGTACGAACTTCTAGCGGCCAAACTTTTTTACTCGGTTCCATGTTGCAAACAATCCGATCTGTCGCGTCACGCTAACAACATCGCTGCTAAATGGCAAGCTAGTAAACATCAGGATAATGTTATTCTTTCATTAATGGACAACGAATTACATCAAGTTATTAAAGAAATTCAATACATGAGTGACAATGGGTGGTTTGCTGCCCATTTAACAGATTTACTTTATCATTGCGGAAAGCTTAAGGTCATTCACAAGCACCAAATCAAGTACGTTCTTGTTAATCGTATACCAAACATTAATAATGAATATATTATCCAATGAGTTTGTATTATGCTTTTATAGTGTTACGGATCAGTTGCATGAAGCTCTTCTTTTGGATTATGGTAGCACATTGATGGGTCATCACTCGCTTTGGCAAGTTGGCGCCAGTTACTTAGAACATTGTTCTGAACAGGGTCTGGCTAGATTAGAAATATTATTACAAACATTACCATTGGGCAGTGAGGCTAAAATAAATAAAATTATAGACATAGCAAGGGAAAACAATTTACATAACGTTGGTATGTTTCTGAATTTTATTTGCAACTATTTTCATCTCAGCGAATTTTCAATGAAAAGAACATTTTTGCAGTTAATAGTACCTGCAAGATCCAGGGTATGAAATGTATACGTCAAGACAGGCTTGGTAATGCACTGACCTGGGCTTTAAAAGCACAGGATGGCGCTTTTGCTACCTACATTGCTGATCAATTCTTAAAACATTATGCTGAAAAGGGTGAAGTCATGTGCCCAGATTTGCTTGAGAATCTAGGAAACTGTATGCTTGTTAGCGACCGACTAACCTTTTTAGGTCAGTATTCAATACGAGATTCAAATTTAATGAAGCATAAACTTTTAATAACAATCCTTTTTATTTGTTTCATTTTTTCTCGTTATAGGAAAGTATTGCGAATTCCATCAAACATACGGCATTGGTGATTTCAAGGGTGCAGCGAGTTTACTGGTATCGCTCCTAGTGTCGAACCTAACTCCAGACTAGTGAGTGTTTTTGAATTATTCATTTAATTTTAATTGATAAAGAAAAAGACATGAATTTAAAATTAATCATGTTTAATTATAGTTTTTGGTCCACATTACTTTGGGATGCAGTACCACTTCTTGAAGCTGAGGATGTAATACTCTCTTCCGAAGACACATTCGAACTGATGCGCAGCGTTGAAGAGCACGGCGATGATCCTAAGTTTCAGGATAAAATTGAAATATTCCGTTTAGCAGCAGCGCGTAATCTGGCGCGCGCGCTTAACCTTGAAGGTTGTCAAGGCAAACATTGAACAATTATTAACAATAATAAATCATCTTTATTGTTAATAATAACCGCAATCATTATTCTCATTGGCACGTGAACAAATCAACACTGCCTTTCAAGCATTGAGAATTTATTAAAAAATAATCCATTTTGTAACAAAACAGCTACGTAAATACAAACACAAATTCATTTCTCCACAGTAATTCTTTATAACTCTTAATAATTTTTCAATTACATTTCATTATGAACATCTACCCTCTGCAAGATATCGGAAAATATTCAATATCCAAGTCAAGGTCTGGTGTCATCTGACATTGAAGTAACTGGACTTTATCATATCATACGTTAATCCAGATTAGTGTCAGTACTCTACATTTTATTATAGAATGTTCTACGCTCTGGCATAATAAATTGAGACGATCTGGTATCCCCACTATCACAACTTTCCAGGAAATTATGCAATTTATATTGCGCAACGCTGCATTGGTTATACCAATCCAGTTTACGCAAGATTATATAGAATATTAGAATATTAAAGAATATATTTTTATATTACAGCGAATCGAATGCACGCTGCGTGAATAGTATATATAACAAAAACACGCGTAGGATAACAAATCGTATTACAAGAGTACCTAAGCGCTTTTAAATTTGTGTCCATGGTGTTTGCCAATGTAAAGGATTTCTAATCGATTTGTACCTGAACTGTTTTGTTATTTAATTGTTAGCTTCTTCAGGAAAAGGATGAACGGATTTCCCGTAATTGTGCAACCACAAGAGTCATTGAAAAGCATCCGCTTTGATTGTCGAGGAGCCGTGTAACCGGTTTTCGAACATAACAGTTGTACGCCCGCGAAATGCGTTAAACCGTCAAACGATAGGCGCTTAGTTATAGTTCACTGGCTGTGAAAAATGGCGGCCAGCATTGGTCGTTTGTAGAGTGTGTAAGATTGTTCATTTTATTAAATAATTTCAAATGTGTGGATCACTAGATATTTTTTATGTTTTTAAACGGTATCGAGTGACATATTTAACGTGGTATATTGCTGTACAGTGACTGTTATATGGGAACAGCATCGATTGACCGTGAAAAGTATTTTTCTTGGCGGCTCCTTTGACAGATCCACTATAGACTTGGATCTTATCGTAATCTTATTTAATATTTTACGAGACTGTAATTTCTGCCACTTGTTACGAGTGTAACCAATAATTATAGAATTTTAATCTGTATAATTATTTATACGTTGAGTCATTATATGGTATGGTTCATCCTTTTGGTTTTGTTTATTAAAGAACTCTGACAGTGATACACTGATTGTTGATACTCAGTATAGAGATTCAATTATGGAAAAATTAAAAATGTGACTGACGGATATTTGTATTATATATCAAATGCGGTTACCTAGTGTGATTGGTGTATACAATGAAATAATGAGTGATAAACTTAGTATTCGGCAAGATAGCAAAAAGCTGAATAAGATCTTTTGGAGTCATCAATGCAACTTTGGTGGTTATTTCTTTGAATATCTCTGAAATATAGTGCAGGATGGAGGATTATACACCCGTGGATGAAGACTTTCCTGGACGTTTGCTTCATCAAGCTGCACTCTGGGATAACGCTGAACTCCTTGAGGATCTTTTGCATGGTGAGCATGCGCAGTATACGAATAGTCAGGATTCATGGGGACGTACTCCACTCCATGCTGCTGCTATAACTGAGAACTCTCGATGTCTGGGTGTTCTTCTCTCTGCTGGAGCTAATCCCAATATACCATGTGGTCCACGGGGTCATTACCGTACTGCATTACATATTTGTGCCGAACATGGACACCTTTCTAATGTCGAAAAGCTGCTGGAATTTAATGTTGACTTGACCTTACAAGATGACAATGGTCTGACACCGTTGGATATTTCAGAAAAAAGTGAACACACGAATTGTACCAACTTGCTAAAACTTGCAGCAGAGAAGTATGAACTAGCTAGGCTTGCAAAACATGCATCTTTACGTGCGGCATGCATTCAGGGTGATACAATAGCAGCTAGAACTGTTATCCAGAATTTATCAAATGACCTAGAGTGTGTAATAAACATGGCACCAAATGGTGCAAACACTTTGCTGTTTATAGCCTGCGAAATGGGCCACAAGGACATTGTACGACTTCTTCTAGACCATGGTGCTGATTGCAGGATACATCCAGTCACCAAATACTCACCACTCTACATAGCCTGTTACAATGGAAAACTAGAAATTGTAGAGCTTCTCCTACGACATTTCCCCAAGCAGATTCAATCTCTTACTGTGGAAAGGTGGCTGCCAATTCATGCTGCAGCTATAAATGGCCATGTCCCAGTTATAGAAATTCTTCTGAAATTTGATTATCCTCAACATCTTCTTCAGCGTTATAAGGATCCTAGTGGTGAATTTGAGTATGAAATGCCCTTTGACATTAACACCCAGGATTTTACTGGCCAGAATGTTCTCTACATAAGCAGCATTCTGGGAAATGTGAAGATAGTTGAGTTACTTCTATCTCACAAAGTCAAAGCTAAAAAGATTAAAGAAGATGAAGTGACTAATACTCAACCTTTATCAACATCCAAAAGGCGAATATCAAGTGGTATACAGAGACTCATGTCAAGCTTAAATTTTCGATCTAAATCTTTCGAAAAGAAGGATGATAATTGCGTATGTCCTTTGAATTTAGATTTATATTGCGTCAATAACACTGAGACTTCATTGCATGCAGCTGTCAAGGCCAGGCATACTGAGGTTGTCTCAGCTTTATTGCAAGCTGGTGCGAATCCCAATTTACCTGTCAAAGTTTCCAATGACCAAAGTGATCCTGAGGTGAACTACTCAACCGTATTGACAATAGCGTGCCAAAATCGTGATGTCAAAATCGCTGATCTTTTATTGAAACATGGAGCCATTGATAACGAATGCAAGGCTCTGAAGATTGCTGCTCAGAATAGAGATGAAACACTAACTGCCAAATTGCTGTCAATTAAGGCACATCCTGATTCTGAGTACAAAATCAACAAAAAGGCCATGACAGAAAGTACCCAGACATCGTCTCATTTCTCAGCACTGTCAAACTTTGGCAATGTAACTTACTCAGCATTGTTTCCTAATACACCGACTATGATCAACTGGCATGATCAACAGTGTAGGCTGTCGCAGATCAGATCGCAGTGGCTAGTGGACGCTGTGCTTCATGTGAATAAAAAACTCAACTCTAAAAACAACGACCTGGTTCTTTATGCCATAACTAGAATTGACATATCCCACAATTCCATTACCTCGGTGCCGTCCATGATTTTCTTTCTTCAAAGTCTCAGGTACTTAAATATGGCGCAGAATAAGATCGACAGTCTAGTAGCAGAAAGCAAAAATCCTAAAGACAAGCTATGTCCTGTCCTGGAAGAAATGTATCTCCAGGATAACCGTCTCGAATATCTTCCTGAATTCATAATGAACCTGCCAGCTCTAGAAATCATGGATGTGTCAAATAATAAGCTTCAGTGTCTACCTGACAACCTGTGGAGGGCACCCAAATTAAAGGAACTGAATGCATCCTTTAACCTTTTACGTGATCTACCTAGTCAAGTATCACAAAACATCACTAGGAAGCCGCAGCGCGAGGATGCAATAAGTAACAGTCCAAGTAGTCGTAGTCTAACATCTCAAACTCAGATTGGTATGCCTAGGGATGATTCAGTGGAGTTCGAGTCATTCACGAAGATCGCCAACGCCCAAGTCATTGAAATGGAACGACCTCACCTATGGACCGGTTCCGTCGAGGTCTCAGAGAAGTTGTCCGAAGACAATGAACCTGGTACAAGGTCTGTCCTGAGCTCACTTAACTTGGCACATAATCTTTTCAACAGCATCCCCGTATCACTACCGTGCCTAGCGGTCAGCCTAGTCAGATTGAACATGGCATATAACTCCCTGAGGTCCATGAGCCACATCACATCCTATCCAGCTAGTCTAAAACAATTGGACCTGTCGAACAATCAAATCTCATGTTGGCCCAGTTTGCCTCAGGTCGATGATGGTGCCGACACCATGGAACAGGCTGCTACTGCTTGCTATTGTCCTACTACCAATGTTCAGTCACCGATGGTTCCTAGTAATAGACAGACTATTCAATCACTACGTGATGTTGTACTTATGTCAGTGTGTACTCATAGACGTCACCTGAGACTAGAGAACCTAAGAACGCTGGTCCTTGCCAATAATTTGTTAACCAGGATTCAGTTAACTTCTGTGGATGATGGTGAGATGCCTAATCTTGAGGAAGAGTCCATCGATAAGGATACCAAGATCTCTTGTACTGGTTCGAAGTTATACCTCTTATTCCCTAATGTTAGTATGTTGGATGTTAGCAATAATCAGCTCCGGGATATACCTCAGAATATCTACGAGCTCAACAATCTCTCGGTGCTTAACATAAGTGGAAATACTGATATCACGGAGCTACCGCCGCAAATGGGGCTACTATCTCGACTCTGGAACTTAAATACTCAAGGTTGTAGATTACAAGAACCATTGAAGTCTATGATCGATTCAAAGAAGTACAAAACTATGGACGTGATCGGCTACCTAAAGTCAGTGCTGGAAGATGCAAAACCATATGCTAGAATGAAATTAATGATAGTTGGTATTCAGGGTATCGGTAAGACCAGCCTATTAGAACAATTGCGGCAAGAAGGCGAAGTGCCGAACAAGAAAAAGGCGTCCGAGCACTGGGCGAAGAGGATGGGTAACAAGAACATCAACTCCAAGACAGCACGCGGTACAACCATTTCGACAGTAGGAGTAGACATTGGCGACTGGCTCTATGAGAAGAAGGTTCGAGGTCAATCACCCCATGGATCTGTATATTTCAGAACCTGGGATTTTGGTGGCCAGAAAGAATATTATGCAACTCATCAGTATTTTTTGTCTAAGAGAAGTTTATATCTTGTCGTCTGGAGGATCACTGATGGTTTCAAGGGCGTCTCTGAGATATTTCAATGGTTAGTGAATATTCAAAGCAGAGCGCCAAATTCACCGGTCATCATCGTAGGCACGCATTATGACATGTCGGCTGATCAGAGTGAGGTACTTCAGCAATATATACGTGACAAATTCATCAACGTTGTGGACGCTGAGAAATGCGGCCTCCCGAAGGTCATGGAAACTATCGAGGTTAGTTGCAAGACCAGACACAATATAAAGATGTTGTGCAACCTTATTTATGACGTTGTCTTTAGCCTACGTTCACCAGGTAGCAAGGAGCTTCTTTTGGAACAACGTGTCCCAGCTAGTTATCTAGCCTTGGAGGATGTGGTAGTACAACTTGCACATGATCGGAAACTTTCCGGCGCAGATCCAGTTTTGAAATCTGATCAGTATTATGCTGCTGTGAATAACGAACTTCAGAAATTACACAGATCCTTTAGAGATCCCGCCGAACTTCATCAAGCTACCTTATTCCTTCATGACAATGGAATCATTTTACACTACGATGATGCTACCTTAAAAGATTTGTACTTCCTGGATCCACAGTGGCTCTGTGACATGTTAGCACACGTAGTCACTATACGGGAAATCAATCCATTCGCCAGGTCGGGAATTATGAAGTTGGATGATATTCAGCATGTCTTCAAGTCTTCCACCATGTCCAGCATAGATACCCAAGGATACATTGTAAGTTTGTTGAATAAGTTTGAAGTTGCCCTGACATGGGATTATAGAACCTTGTTGATACCATCTCTACTACCAACTGAAGAAGACATTCTGAGGAATAATCAGACGATCAAGATTCCCGTCAAGACCAGGAGTTGGCACGTACGCTCAAAGAAGATCACATCTCCTATGTTCACATTTCCTAGTGCTACTTCTTCCGACCGAGCTAATTCTGAATGTGTCCTCACTTCAAGACCACAGCCTGATTGCTCCGTATGTAGACTCCTGCTGATGTCCTACTTTCCAAGTGGTTTCTGGTCTAGACTCATCACCAGAATACTTGCTGACGATGCCATAGTCGAGATCGTCATGTCTTTCTTGGCGCCTTTCAAGGACTTTGTCGACGATAAGATTTTCGCCAGTCTCCTGGACACTCATGCTGAGTGGGTACTTTGGCAGACTGGTATAGAACTACGTTACGCTGGTATCACCCTCTTGCGTCTCAAAGAAGTTAACAGTAATCTTAAGAACTCACCTTATGATTACAGGCAGTTCAAATTCAAACTGAAGCAGGATGGCATCTGGTGTACGGTAGATTTGAAAAATTCAGCGATTCTTGAAATCTGGTTCCCAGTTGACACCCTGGTTATCAAACAGCCTATAATGTCCGACTCTGCCGACGAGGAGGAGCCAATGGGATACCAGGCAATTGTCGTGGAACCACGACCGGAGAGTATGCCTCAACTACTAGCTCTCATCGTGGATCACATAGACATCCTCCTCGAAGATTGGTATCCTACTTTGGGCACACGTTTTGTTCACACATCAGAAGGCAAACTTCTAGTAACCAGACTTATACCTTGTCCAAGATGTCTGCTTAGCAATTCCGATTCTGATGCCGATTCTAATGATCAAGAACACGTAGCTGAGGACATCCAGAAATATTATCTAAATCGTGAAAGACAAAGTCAAGATAGTTACAAGTCAGACGGTGATAGTGGGGTCGGTTACGACAGCTCTACTTCGAGCAGAATGCCATCCTTAGAAGGACATCCAGATGTCTCTAAAACGAATTACCATTCGGAAGGTATACTGGCCTACTCATGGATGGTTGAGGAATGCATATTGTCTGCCTACAGTAATAAGAGTATCGTATGCCCAAAACACTCCGACATACCACTTTCTCATGTTTCTCCGGATATAATATTTATGGATCTGGGTGCCAGGCACTTGATAAAACCAGAGGATGTTAAGAGAGGTCGTATGCTTGGTCGTGGCGCGTTTGGATTTGTCTTCAAGGGTACTTGTCGTCTACCAGGTAGTCATATCAGAACCGACGTAGCCATGAAGATGTTGCAACCTGTACCACCAGGTCCCAACTCCAGACAATCAGCCATTCTGGCATACAAAGCCGCACAAAGTAAATGGGATCGTGATCCACTTCAGTACGCCTGCAAAGCCTACTGTACTGCCAGGCAAGAGTTGAATATCCTTTTGACTTTAAGACACGCCAACATAGTTCCTCTTATCGGTATTGTTATCAGTCCTCTGGCACTGATCCTTGACCTAGCTCCAGAAGGTGCCCTGGACAACGCCCTCAAGAACTACAGACGTTGTGGAGCCAAATTAGATCCTACTACACTTCAGGCCATCATCCTGCAGGTAGCCAAAGCCGTAGAATACTTACATCAGCAACACGTCATATACAGAGATCTCAAGTCTGAGAACGTCCTGGTCTGGCAAATGCCAGTACCATTCCAAGATCATCCTGAACATCCAGTCCACGTAAAAGTAGCTGATTATGGTATCTCCAGACTAACATTACCATCTGGTGCAAAGGGTTTTGGCGGTACCGAAGGCTTCATGGCTCCTGAGATCATCAAATACAACGGCGAGGAAGAATATACCGAGAAAGTAGATTCTTTCTCATTCGGTATGTTTATCTACGAGCTGGTGACACTTCGTCAACCTTTTGAAGGTCATGAATCTGTTAAGGAATGTATATTGGAAGGTGGCAGACCACCTCTGACCTATAGAGAGACTTTGCATCCTTGCTACGCACTTGATCTTATGGTGATATGTTGGTCTCAGAATCCTAAGGATAGACCCACAGCCAGTCAGATAGTCTCAATAGCATCAGCACCAGAGTTCACACACTTGATCGACGTGACCTTACTCACAGAAAGAACACAGGTTACAGCAATAACCATGACCTCCCGACCTTTAGAAGACAATATGAATGGCGACGAGATTTGGCTAGGACATAATAATGGCGAGGTCGATATGCTTCTGACAACCCAAAAAGGATTTCTTCAGCATGTTCGAATCGAAACACCTGTAATACCATATGCAATGTGTGGTCTTGATGGTTATATATGGATAGGTGATAATACTGGTCAAATTCATGTCTACCTGGGCAGTAACTTTGCATGCGTTGGCAGCTTTCACATGGAAAAAGATCATAATAAGGAGTCAAAGGTCGTCGGTCTGATACATCTTGAACAAATCAAGCATTTTGCAGTGGCATTACACAGTGGTCGACTCTACCTTCTATCGAACACCTTTACCCAAATGAAAAAGACGGAGATAAACGTTGAACTGATTGAAAACATCAAGACCTACTCATTGGCAGCTGTATACAAGAAAAGACGCTTCTTGGAGCTTTGGGTGGGTCAGAGCTTTGGCAAAATTTCCATTTACATTTTAAAGGATGGTAACTTGGTCGATAGTACCAGCACGATGCACGTTTCCGGTGAAACAGCCAGTAAAAATCTCTTCGCTACGTACCTGCTAAGTGCTGATAATTCTGTACTCTCATACACGTATCCTGGCTGCGTCGTGTATCAATGGGATGTAGACACCAGGCAAATTATCAACAAGCTTGATATGTCTAAGTTGGTACCTTGTTCAGAAAGTCTTAAGTCGATCTCCATTGAGGAGAATCTCACCACGGAAAAGTGTCAAGTCACCGCTCTGGAGACTTGCATGAATCAATTGTACATTGGTACTACATGGGGATGTATCGTCGTAGCTGAATGCAACTCTTTGAGACCAATTACCGTCTTCAGACCCTTTGAGGGCAAAGTCTGCCAAATTATATCCTTCAAGTCTGCTGACAAGAAGAAACTCATCTTGGCTACAGTTGGTCAGGGCTACAGAAGTCTCATCTCCAGGTATACTGACTTCCGCATCGACAGTCTTGAAGCCGAAGATCTGAGACATAATATGTACACGTTACTTTGGAGATCGGAACACTGGTCCGCCGCCTAAAATTACACAGCAGGTTAATCACGGAACCCATTACACAATAACCTCTATTATCTCCTTTGTAAAATCGCTGTTAGAACTTGTTTTGGCGATTAGACGTTGTAGTGGCTGTTAGACGCAAGCGACATTACAGGAGGGATAATCGAAAGAACTCGCAAACTTTGATGACCTCATGATACGCATCAGTGAAGTTCATCGTATATTCATTTGAGGTATTATAAAGGACTCGACAATGACTATTTTATATTCGTCCATTAATTGACTTTACTGATTAGATTTAATTCGTATAAAAATTCTCAAATTTCTAATTTTAAATATAAATAGGTATATTTATTAGGATTAGAGGAGCGAAATTGTTTCTCTCTAGAGTTAAAAAAAAGTTCGTCATGCTTACGACTGAGGTGCTGCTGCTGCTTTAGAAAGTTTTATTTTTTTTACTCCTTTGTCTTTTCTTGCCGCGTAGAACACCAAGCATCGAATCACATAATGTACATCCGTGAGAATGCTCTATTTTACTTTTTATCATTTATCATAAACTCATCACTTGGATTGGGATTTAGTACTGCGCCCAGATTGCCTAATGTTTGTTACTTTACTCAGACTGACTTTCCTAATGTTTAGGTAGTCATATCCTATTTTTTAAATAATGTACAGTAAGATCTCTCGCACTGTTGCACTTTTGCAAAGCTAATTTTGTTCTTGTTTAGAAATAAATCTAATCACCAGTGACAATGTCACATATACGTGAGTCCTATAAGAGAAAGGACACAAGTGATACATAACAGCCGTAAATTTCAATTTATCTAAAAGAGCCCATAGTTGCAACCAATACATAATATTTCTGAACCATTTTCGTAAGCACTAGGAATAGCAAGTTATTGCAATGAAAAAGTAACATTGGGAGATATCTTATAGTAGATTACATTATATATTATGTCGTACTGCTTATCGTACACAGGATCATTGTAAAACGTTTTACACAGGGATAGACTTTCAAATCTCTGGAATACTGATGCTGCTCTTAAAGATCGTGCAACTATTGATCTCTTTAAATCAAACTTCTAATTTTTTGATAATTGCTATGTATAAGTATTAGATTTAAAAACAGGTAAAGTTCTTAGAATTCAAATTTACACACACATCCTGGATTAAAACTTATATTTATAAATTAAAATAGTCTGCATCCAAATCACATACATGTCACACAATAGTCTTGTCCGGGACTTTTTCCAGTGTAGTCAGCGAATATTCAATAATATTATAATCTTTGTCAATCAGGAAGTAGCCCTCAAACTGTTCACCACGTAACATATATGGGAACCAGTATGGATCGTCTGGTAGCATATTGGCAAAGGGTATGTTATTGATGTCATACCATTCCGGCTGCATTTCTAGAAAGTTAAACAAAGAACGATATAATTAAATTTTGAATTTTATTCACTGTATATTAATAGATAGATGCTTAAGCATCTAATTGACTTTGCGTCCACATTGAACTATTTTAAAAAATGTGATACCCACGTAATACTCTTTAACGATTCTAATTATTTATATCAATGGCATTCTAGTGTTAGTGATTAATTTTACTTAGTAATTATTATTACCGTCAGATTCCTGTATTTCACCAGTATACTCGCTGGTCACGTACACGTAGACTTTCACCACTGAAGGATCGCCGATAGTTTGATATTTTAGGAGTCCATTATATGTAAGATTTTTTGCTATCAGTCCGCATTCTTCTTCTAGTTCTCTGTTGCGCAACAAAAAATCATATAAATTTTCCCTCGATCATATTGGAATTAGTGACTTATTATTAGCATATAGGTACTCATACTTTTACATATATGACGTTAATAATTAGTTTAAAAATTTACTTTGATATTCACTTTCGCAAAAGGTTGTTATCGTTCTTTTTTTTTAAGGCTACGTTTATTCATTGCTAACTTATTAATTGCCTTTTACTAATATTTATTCGAAATAGTTCAAAATGATACATGTACATATATACATATTAGGATAGGCATATGAAGTATATCATATATAATACAGTTATTTCAAATAAATTAAGCAATGACATTTGGAAATTTGTCTGTTATTTCGGTACAATTACACTGCATTGTTGTTCGCAAAACTGTGAAGAGATCAACTAAAATGTAAATGAAAAAAAAAGGAGTATGTAAAGTACTGATAAAAACAAGTACTGCATTTAGTATATGCTCTTATTGTGTGGTAACTTAGCTTAAAGATAGAATGATAAGCAGATAAATTCTTATAGTCATTAACGTTTTGATACCGTAGATGTTAATGATATCTAATATTAAATTTTTCATCGAATACGAATGTTTGTTAATCGTACCGAAATATTGATTTGCGGATTTCAACAATATGTAGTGGATATAGTCATTGTTGTTGGATGTATTTGTGATGTTGTTGTTGAGTTAAATAAAAATTGAAAGTCTCAAATTGTCTGATTAAAAAATTGTACAGATAACGTCAAAAGTGTTGATTAGCATTCTTTGTATTTAGTAGAAAATAAAAACGGACTGGACGCTGAATTCTTTCATTTAACTTATGCTTGATCGGTTTCATTGCTCATGTAATTTGCGTTACGTTATCATTAAGAAGAAGTCATTGTCCCGTTGCATATGATATAATGATGATACAGCGTAATCATTAACCTGCTATATCCTTTGAAGTACCATTAAATTTCTAAATAATTCTAATCAATTAAGTGACTGATGAAACAACACGAAATTCAAGAAGTTAATTACATTTTGTGTAAGAGCCTTTAATATTCCTACAATTAGATTGACAGAGTAGAAAATACAGCTTTTAAAGAAAGTTGGAAATACAATTTTTCTTGTATTGAGGAAACATTGGTGAAATCAAATTATCTGTATTATCCGTCCTTTCATCGGTGTATCCCTATTTTGGGGACATTCAACAGTCTATCGTTACTTATATATGTTCACCTGAGCGCAGCTTCACGTATTGTTTCACCAAATTCTACTTTACCGCCAAACCCATTCCACTTATTAACAGCAAAACCACGTTTCTTTAATCCAAGTAATATTCGCGTTCCTTCACGCACAAAGACCAATGTGTACAACGGTTTCGAGTCCATGTCTAACATGCGTAAATACTAATCCATTCTATTCGTTCGGCTTGGCGCGAACCACCATAATGGATAAAAAGTCGATAAAAAAGTTTTGGCATACAAGCGAAGTTGATTTCGCTGCCATCTACTGGAATATGAATATGTTAAAAGTCTTGTTACCATTAGTCGATAATTTGTTTTTTTGGAGCAGTACACCAGTCTTTTGATTGAAGAATGGCCTTATCTATGGAAAAAAAATCAAAACTGTATACTCAAAACCTTCAGTTACGAAAATGGAGACTAACCATGATCAGGTTTTTCTAGAAATTCTGCGTCAGGAGAAGAACATCACAAATTTCTTGGATGCTGTTTTCGGATTTTTGAGTAGATGGTAAGAATGTATGTGTATAAAAAGAAATATAGATATTTCATATTATGACAGACGTCAAGTGCGTTTGCTAGTTATTTATTTTTCTGCAAATGGTTCTGAATTTGCATAAATTCCAGTAAGGAGATTATTATATCACAATCTTATAGTATAAATTGTATACCCTTTTTACAGTACCGACTTTTATGTCAAAGCGGGACCACAGGAGAAGGTTGGCTTTCCTCCAGGTGTTATTGAAAAACTTGTTTTGACAACTCTGTGCAAATGGAAGGAAAAACATTCCTTCAGAAAAAGTGAAGATGATCCTGTAAATTTATCAGCAATTCCTCCGTTACCGGATATTCCTCCACCAGCTCAAGAAATTGAAATTGGGTCTGATGAAAGTCCACAAAAAGATCATACACCTATTCAACAACCATCTGACAGCTACAATGGAGCTGTGCGTGAGAATTACACTTGGTCACAGAGTATATCTGATCTCGATGTGCTTATAAAAGTACCTAGTGCTGTTAAAAAAGCTAAGGACCTCAGAGTGAATATTACAACTAATGAAATTACGATTGAAACATGGAAACATTTTCTGGAAGATACTAATAACGTTGACACGACTCCTCATTCATCTTTGAGTTCTAACGTTGCTAAGGAATGGATGATACTTTTTAGGAATGAATTGTGCTTTAAAACAAAAAAGGATGAGTCTGTCTGGAGCTTGGTACCTGGTGAACATATTACTGTATGTAGAACACTGGATCAGTAGGGAATAATTTCATTAGAACTGTGAATTTGGCTATTTAACACCGTCATTATTTACAGATACACTTGGAGAAGTGTGAAGAGAGATGGTGGCAAGCCCTGATAATTGGAGAACCCAACATTGAACTGAATAAAATAAACTGTTCAAGAAATTTGGATGAATTATGCTCCACGGATCAAATGAAAGTTCAAGAGCTTATGTGGAATCACCAACAGAAACTTCTTGGAAAGCCTACTAGTGAACAAATGGTTATTATCCACTTTTACATCAACATCAAAGCACTTATAGGGATATAAGTATATGTATACTTTTACTTACTTATTATTCCAAATACTTTATTTCAGAAAATGGAAAAGATTTTTAAAAAGGCCTGGAATGCTGAAGGATCTCCTTTTAAGGGAACAGAATATGATCCATCAATTATAAATTTTAATTAACGTAATTGAGAGACGCTTCTTTTTATTTTGTACTTGATAAACGCATATGATGTTATTCGTTATTAAAAAATATATATGTAAATAGGATAACTAGAGTATCATAATAATTTTGTAATACCATATTAATTTATCAGTTCTGACTTGTCATGATTCTAAGCATCTCACACCTTATACAGAGGCATTTATACTTACATATATGTATAACCATAATATCAGTATGTATCAAGGTGCCTCTTTATAAATAATAAGGCATCGAATCAATTGTGTCCAAAGTAATGGAACCAACCCATTAATTGGTATGACAAATACTCTAACTCAGATGTGTGTGACGAAAATTTGGCCTAATGTACGCCTTACAGAGTTTCGAGGTTGTGAAAGACCGTTACGCCTATAGAAACTTTCAATTACAGTTTCTCCCTGATGCATATAAAGTGCATTTAGTCGTCAATAGAAAAAAGATGCTAAACATTAAGAAGAAGTTATATCACAATTCGTTGAATTTATAATAATTTCTCTGCAATATATCATTTCTGTAAATTACCCTTAAATATGACGCCAACACACCTGTTACTTGGAAAGTGAGCCGAACTCGAAATCGTCCGTGTCAAAGTGTCAAGGGTCACAAACGATGACCTCGTTTTCCGTTTCTTGAGCATATACGAAATCTCCATTACTCCCAGGATTTCCAATTCGTGCGTCAAATGTAAATGCAGTTTTCTGCGATTACAGAATTTCTTTATCCCGTTCCTTCTTTTTATTTGTTTTCTAGGCGTGCACTTGGCAAACGCAAGTCTTCACGTTCTTGTTAAATAGAGAGTAGCTAATGTAGGCGACGGTCATAAATTTTAAAGAACATCCGAGTAAACGTCTGTCACGAGAAAGAAAGGCAACTATTACTCTGTCATGAGGATACTGTGGAGATAGTAAGGGAACGGAGCAATGAGAGAGGAAGGGAGAGTATAGTAAAATATGAAAAATAATAAGATTTCATTTTGAATGTGTGAAAGTGACGGGGACGCCGTATTATTTCCACAGTCAGTTAAAACAAGAACGATACATCTAAGCGACTTTTTCTCACGTTTCGATTATTCGCAAATTTTTAAACAATGGTTGAACAAGACGATTGTTGTCAAATCGTGCGAATTAGAATGAATGCCAGTAATAATAGGGATACGGGATCATATTGTTACTTTGCTGTTATAGTCTATGTGTAATGTAGTCAAGATGGCGGTATCAAATATAAAACAACCGAACCAATGAAAGGGGCCAACTGTCATTGTTACGTAGTTAGAATAAGGTTGGAATTCTTGTTGAATAGATAGAAAAAAATTCTTGGCGTTTCTCTAACAATAAGAATCCGACAATATACAAGGAGAGACAACTCCAACAATATCTAGGGAAAATCTTGAATTTGAATTTCGAGACACGTCTGAGTATTCTGTTAGACACGACCTGCTGCGGCAT
>JARPRH010000782.1:459863-473261 GCA_031763665.1 Calameuta haemorrhoidalis
ATGAATTTCCTTCCAGAACTACCAGTTCTCGCACTTTTCAAAAAGTCCCAAAATGCACTATTTTACTCCAACCCCTGTCGTTCAGCCATTTTGTATCCGATCGGGATAAAACCTTTACCATTCGAACGGGAAGGATATTTACTAAAAAATATGTCTTTGGTTTCTTGAAATCGGTCATAGTTTCGCAGAGATAAACAAAAATTCAAGTGTTCCACTTCCATTGCGCATTACTGTATGTTCTCTGGTCAAACTTCCAAAGAGTGATTTGTCCGACCGTAGAACACTCTTCCAAACAAGAGAGTTTTATGATCTACGGAAATATAGGTTTTCAAACTGATACGTTATAATGACTCCATAGCACTCGTGCTTGGTGCTGGATTAATATCCGGAAGTCTGGGGTTCGAAAGTCACGTCTCTATCCCTACTTTTTTTTTTTTTTTTTTAATTAATTAATTTGAATCAGGCTACTCAGAAATGTACGAAACTAAAAATTTCTAAGCAGATACTCTATTTGTCTTATCTCACCTCACCATACATATAAAATAATTTTGTGCGTTTTTTACACTTCATTTTTCTTTACCCGACATCAACAAGTGCCATTTTTTTTTGATATTTTTTACTGCTTTTCTATTCGGTTGAATAGTTTTTAAACTATTAAAAAGTGAAACTGACTGCCATACGTTTATTCTTTTTAATCAGACCACGCCGCGAACACGGCATATTAACACAAAAAATGAAATGGCGAAATGTATATATTTTAGAAACGCAAAAGCGTTAAGCGAATGATACAAGATTTTTCCATCGCTGTCAATAGAAAGAAAGAATATAAGCGTTTAAAGTATGGAACAGAAAAATAAGGAAAGACAACATCATTTCTGCGCGTACAGAGGATGTGCAAACGGAATATTAACGACCAAGTCCAGACTATACAGGTTTCCTAAGAAAGACGATCCCCGACTGACAGTATGGATCAAAAATGCAGGTGAGTTATATGACTCTCTATCTTTACACTTACTTAGCATACCTTCCGTTAATTTTAATTTAATTTTTAATTTTTTTAAATATTTAATAAAAGTATTTAATTTTTTAATTTTCAATTCAATCCAAATTTTCCGTGCGAGCATGGAAAGATGGCCGTGGCGGCATTTGTACGAGTAGCTCTTATCTTTTTTGCGATGTTGAGACTGCGACGCTCTTGCCACCTAAGTCGCTGGATATCACACTTAGCAGAAAACATCTTGCACTGCTGTCCGATTATTAGTAGTTGTAATTATTGTAAAATTTCTAAGATGAAATTATATTCATCATTGAACGTGTTCCTTCATTGCGTTCTAGGTAATAAGCGACTGAAAGGGTTATCAACGTCTACTCTTCGAGTTTGTGGTCTATGCGAAGAACACTGAACCGAGCTCTCTTATTGGTCCGAAGCGTCGTTTGGCTCATGATGCAGTTCCAAAGATGTTCATCAAGAATGCAGATGTTTCACCGCAAACACCAGACGCACATGCCATAAAGGAGGTTGGAGAACTGCATGTGAAATTGGAAAGAGACGAGGCACTGGTAAGTTTAATCACATCTCTAGAACCATTACGTTCGATCGATTCGTATTTAGTAATGCGTGATAAATCCGGTGATCAAACAAGTGATACTCCATCCACTTCCGCGGTCAAATATGGCTACTGGTGCATCTGCACACATTGCCGCGAAGGCAGAGTTTTTAGGTACGAAACATGTTCACTCATATAGAAGAGTCGCAGTAAACTTTTCTGAATCTGAAGATGAAAATTGTGCGTGTACAAAGGTCGAACCGCCGGCGCATTTGACTGTCCTGCAAATCCTCCACTGCGGAACCTCTAGAAAGAATGACCGGTCGCCTTTATGAACAGATCGCGAATTTAAAAAAATATGAAATAGCTCTGAAACGGAAACAGTCTTTCAGCTGCAAAATAATTGTATTACTACAGCGAAAACTACGGCGAGTTTCGGAAAAAATCACGTGCCTCACAAGTAAGGCTAAAAAAACATTTATCGATGACTTCCTTGATCAGCATAAGTGCAGGGAATCCGCGGCAAGGACGATGGTGAAACTCCAGTTGTATCGCAAGAAGGCTCCTTACTCCGAGAAGGAAAAAGATCTTGCGAAGCAGCTGTATTACTATTCTGCATCAGCGTATACGCGTTTGAAGAATGCAGGCTGCTCATTTCCTTCGGAGAGTAGCGTACGCAACTGGGTTTCTGAAGTTGGTATTACACCCAGCTTTTGCGAATTCATCTTCGATAAATTAGCCGACAAAATTGCAAATCTGCCGCCCGAAGATCGCGTATGCGCGTTGAAATTCGATGAAATGACAATCAGGACATTCAAAGAATATTCTGAGAAGTTTGATTGTATCGACGGCCTTGTCGACCTAGGTTCTCTTGGCCGCAAAGACGAACGCGCTCGATACGTTTTCTTATTTTCCGTCGGTAGCATCAATGCAAAAAATGCTTGGCGTCAGCCCTTAGCATACTTTCTTACGGGAACCGGAATAAAGGCTTTCCATATTTACGAATTATTAAAAGAATGTTTATACAGATTGTCCGCTGCAGTAGCTGAAGTAGTGCTTATAACCTGCGACCAGGGTTCATCGAATCAACGTCTTTTTGGCTCGTACCTAAAAGTATCAGCGAAAAAGCCTTTTTTTACGATTGGAGAGAAACAATTCTTTGCTTCTTTCGATTTCCTGCACCTTATCAAACGACTATTGAGCACTCTCCGTACGTATAAGGTGTTATGTTGTAACGGAGAGGTGATAGCCAATTATCAGGACTTTATCGATATGTCAGAGTATGATAACTGCTGCACCAGTTCTAATCTGCTCTCCCACATCACGAAGGCGCATTTGCATCTGTCAACTTTCGAGGCGATGAATGCCTTTCAAATGCTGAGCCATAAATTTGCAGCGACCATATTAACCGCGGGTAATGTCATAGACGCGTGCGTCTTGAAGGGCGTTCAACTTGAAGCTTTCAGTCGATTTTGGAAGAAGTACTGGGTGTTCAACGGCATCTTGAATAATCTTGCAGGAGAGATTATACAGGAAACGACCCAGCTGCATTCTGACTGGTTTGACAAACATCACGAGTGCCGAGAGCATCGTGTAAAGCTGTTGCACTTCTTGATTAAAGTGAAGTTGTTCGCACAAACAAAGTTCAATAATCAAAATTTTTTAAATTAAACGGTATTTGATTTAACGTTCCTGACACTTGTCAGAGACTCTTTGAGTTGCGATATGATGAAGCCTAATTTACGAATTCGTTCCTGGACATTAACACCAGAGGCTTTTTAAGCTGCGACTTGTGTGTTTCCTGACTTCTGTTAGAGGCTCTTTCAGCTGCATTCCAATCTAGATTTGTTCACGAAGTCGTTCCCAGGGGTTTCTCAGAGGCTTTCCAAGCTGCGCTTCGTTCATTTATTATGTTTACTAGATGCGAAAGTAGTATAGCTGTGCCGATTCTGGAAAAGGATTCCTGTAACCAACATTTACCGACACTCTAGAACCTTTGACGGCGGGTGTCCGTGCTAAGTTGGCAACGTGTGCGCCCATATTTTCCGGAAGTGACGTCATTAAGACCCTTCGATTCCAAGAATTTTCGCTCGATTCCGGGAATTTTGCGTCACTTTCTGAGAATTTTGCGTTCGATTCTAAGAATTGCACGCGATCGAGAACTTTCTAGAACATTCTAGAACCTTCTAGAACCTTTTAGAAGCTTCGACGGTTCGCGTCCGTGCTAAGTCACGAAGGATCGCTCCCAGGGCTGGCGGTCCTCTCGCGCGACGTTTTGATGCAGCCTTTTGCCCCCCTACCCCGGAAAGGCCTCCAAACAAAAGCTTCGATGAGCCCCCTTCCTCCCTCCCCAGGCCGTATAGATTTCAGACGGCAGCCTTCAACCGTTTGGACCTTGAACGTTATCCCGCAGAATTGCGCATCGAGGATGCAGCCCTCCGGGATGCAGCATCGATTCCAGGAAATTTTTCGGCTCTCGTCAGCCATTCGATTCCAGGAAACCTCCGTGCAGGTTTCGAACGGCAGCCCCCGTGCCGAAGCTTTCGATGACTCCCCCGACCCCCACGCAGAGTTCAGGCGGCAGCCGGACACTGTTTTGATCTTGTTATTCAGGGTATCGAATTACTCGCAGAAGATAAGCGACCTTTTGTGCATTTCCGAACGCGCGTCGGAAACTTTAGAGTTCGAGCGCAAAGTGCGCAATTCGGGTAGGTTTCTTATCGTTCGAACAGATGCAAAACAATTCCAGGAAATCCTTGAAAACCTTCGTAGAAAAGGCCCTTCGATGATGCGCAGCAATCATTGTTTGTTAAGCCTTTAAGTGCATTATTGGTATTAACAAGATGGATTCTGCAAAGTGTAAAAAGTTGATCGAGATTATGGAAGGGGCGTACAAACTTCTGAAGAAAGGATCATCGATTGCAGAAATTGAAAAGTGGACGAAATTTGGAACTCAAAATATCAGACTCTTAAATAAAATTTTGAGAAACGTTACTCTTACGATGGGAGAGAAAACCAAAATTTCAACAACGATCGGAATCCTCAAATCTCTCAATGAAAAATTTAAACAACAACTTCAAAAAAGAGGTGGAGGAACAGCGAGAGAGAGAAGAAATGACAGAGTGCGTTGGGATGAGTTGGAATCTGCCTTTAAGGGAAGAATAAGGACTGGAGTGATTGCAAACTTGCGACACAAGAACTTGGACCGTTTTTTTGGAAGATTCCAAAAAATTGTTCACTGCTAGAATGAAAAACGCGCTTCGAAAGGAGGGAAACTTGAAAGTGAACGTCGTCTTGTGTTGTAAATTCGAGACCATGAAAGGTGGCGAGATTATCGAGGAACTAAAGTTCTTCAATACTAAGAATGAAGTTATTCTACCATCCACCGATGCCAGCGACTGGTTTAACGCAAATGTGAAGGAAAAGTTATTAGCTAAGGTTGAAGACTTTCAAGAGAGGGAATCAGGCTGGTCATTAATAGAAATTATAAACTTGGCGGTGAACATCAACAAATATATTCCGATACAAGGTGGCCTACCAACATTCATCGAACTACCAAAGGATTTGCAAAGTAAAAAAGCAGTTGTGAACATTAGAAATAATGACCTGTATTGCTTTCTCTGGTTCGTTACCGCAGCTCTTCATCCAGCAGAAAATCATGTAGATAGGATCAGTTCGTACCCCCATTTCAGCTCAGTGCTAAGGTATGAAGGTTTAATTTTTCCCATTGGTTTAAAAGATATTCCAAAATTCGAAAAGATGAATGATTTGGCAATAAATGTTTATGGAATAGAGTGCGATGAGAATAAGGGTAAGAATGTGATAGTACCAATTTATTTGAGTCAGTAAAAATCAAACAAGGAAGCGATTCATTTACTCATGTTGGAAACACAAATTTACTCGAATGGAGAAGACATAGATTTCACAGATTGTAATGTTTACCACTTTGCTTGGATTCGAAATCTATCTCGCTTATTGAATTCTAAAATTTCAAAGCATGAGCATCATACCAGACTATGCGATAGATGCCTATACCACTTCACAACAGAAACTTCTTTCGAAAAACATAGAGTCGACTGTCTAAATATAAATAAATGCAGAGTCAAATTACCAAATGAAAAGGATAAAATTTTAATATTCAAAAATTATAAACACAAAGAGGCTGTACCGTTTGTCATATACGCTGACATTCAATATATTTTAGAGTCAGTTTCGGATACTTCTAAATCGTCAAACACAACGATCGATCAAAAGCGTGTTCCACACAGCATCGCGTACTATCTACAATGTAATTTTGATGACTCCATCTCAAAATTTGAAGCCAGTGGTGGAAATAATTGTATAAAGTGGTTTATGAACGAATTAAAAGAGTTAGTTCAATTCGTAGAATTTCATCTTAAACGTAACGTGTCTATGGAACCACTGAATTTCGAACAAAAAAATTAATTTTATTCTACACAGACTTGTCACATTTGTGAAAAACCGTTCACATCTCAAGATGTTATGCATCGCGATCATTGTCATTTTACGGGTAAATATCGAGGTGCTGCGCATCAGAGTCGTAATTTAAATTATAAGAACTCGTATACCATTCGTGTTGTGTTTCATAATTTATCTGGTTATGATTCACATTTCTTGATTAAAGCCTTAGCAACATCCTTCGAGGGTTCCATGAACCTATTGCCAGTAAACAAAGAACGTTATATATTGTTACGTCTCGGCCCTCTTGCATACGTCATCCCACCGCTGCCACCAAAAGTTTTTATAATGTTATTATGTTACGATCGCTCCCTGAAATACGCGGAATGTGGTTATAATTTACGTCTGATAAAAGGTAGGAACGATTTAATGTTATAGAGATTTTAGTGAATCTTGAATTAAAGAAAGGTAGTTAGGATGGTCCGTTGGTCTGACTTACAGACGCGATACCGAACGCAGAGAACATCTAGACGAACTATATTTAGAAGCTCTAGATAACGTACAAGAATCTACGAAATGAATTAATAATTCTGGAGGAAATAGAAAGACAATTGAAAATTCAAGTTCAGCGTATGCTCCTAAGACAGAACCTTGACCTCCTATGGTGGGAGGAAATTAACGACACCCCTCTCGACCTATTCTTCCTGCATCGGCTCTTTAGTGAGGACAACGCTGAAATCCAAGAGTACGAAGAGGATGATGAGTTGGGTTGGATAGATTGGAGAGGTTATGAACGTGGTTGGAATGAGGAATAAAACTAAAATAAGATTCATAAACACAAAATATATATGTATATTATAAGTTTTATTTTAAAAATAAAAGAGGGTTATAATAGGACTTTGCGATACAAGTGCGTAAAAGCGAACATTATGAGAAGGCCGTGAAGCGAGTCACACGAGATGCACGCGTACCACAGAGGCCCGAGCCGGCGAGGGCTCTCTGTTGTACAAGTGCAACCAGTGTGACTCTCTTTACGGCCTTCTCATAATATTCGCTCCTACGCATGAGTATCGCATACTACTTTATGTAATAAATGCATGAAAAGTGCTACTTTATGTGGGGGTCAGGCGTGACATAAAGTGGTATCGCTGTGGTATCCCCATCCATCTTGTGATTAATTTATTGTTATTAAAAGACTGCGAACTTAAAATCTGAAATTAAAGTTGCGAATGCGATCGAGCTGCAAACACGACGCGACATGAGTCGTTAACTCGTTTCCATAGATACCGGGACATACATTTTTCAGTATAGTTCAGTTGTTATAAAAAATTGCATCTCGTGTGACTCACTTCACGGCCTTCTCATAATGTTCGCTTTTACGCACTTGTATCGCAAAGTACTATTGTGATACAAGTGCGAGAAAACGATCATTATACGCAGGTTGTGAAGTTGGTCGCACTCCCCACATGAGTACCACAAAGCACGAGCCGAAGGCGAGTGCTGATTGTGGTACGAGTGCAGCGAGTGTGACAAACTTCACAACCTTCGTATGATAGTCATTCTCTCGCACGCGTATCACATACTATTTTCTGTAACAAATGTATGAAAAACGCACTTGAGTGTCGCGAGGAGGGAGGATTGTATCGAATGGGGTCCAGGGGCGAAGCCCCGGTGGGGTCAAGGGGCAAAGCCCCTGTGGGGGGTCCGGGGGGCGAAGCCCCCTGTCAGAAAGAAATATAATCTTTGAAAGTTTTAAGTACTTAAATTCGCAGAACATGAAAAAATAGATAAATAATTGAATAAAAAACAGCAGTGCAATAAAAACAGAAGGAATTTATTTAATAATACACAATACGGTAATTGTTATATATTATTAACATTGTTATATATTATAATTTTGACGAAAATTAGAAAAATAAGGAACTTTCAAAATTACTAATATAAATAAATACTAATAATAAATTAACGTAAATATCGTGACTGAACCGGTTCAATTCTTAGCAATATTGATTGTTACTTGACAATCCTTCAGTTGGATGGAAACTTTCCTATCTGACGTTATGTTCAGAGAGTCTGAAGAATTTTCTTTATCGTCAGTTTCAGCGTTCCAGCATTCAGACGAGGTTTTTAACTTCGTTTCATCCTGCATTTTTTTGTCTACCGGTTTCGTAATTGTCTCTGACACGGTTGAACTTCGTCGATTCAGATCTATGGATTTGCATATTTGCGTGCAGATCTTTTTCTTGTTGTTGATTGAATCTTCTACGTATCCCATTGCAACCGTATCCGACTTCCATCCTCCATGGCGCTTGAGTGTCAGGAGATCTGCCCCTGCGTCTGCCAGCATTGTCGCTGAAGTTCGACGGAAAGAGTGTCCTGTGTATTTATTTGGCTCCTTCAGTCCCAAATATTGAGCTATCATCTTCGGCATTGCACCAAAAGTGTTAATTCCGATTACTTGTTGTGTACACTTTCCATTTCGTAGACTCAGGAAGAATCTGTCGTTAGAAACATCTTTGGGTCGCAGAGTTTCATATTTTTCGATAATTGAACAGAATTCTCTATCGACTATGAATTTGCGAGAGACATCATTTTTTGTCTGAGGAATCTTAACGATGATTACGTTGCCGTGGTGTTCAATGTCGTGAATTGTAATATTTTTTAATTCTTCCCTTCGACAAGCCCCACAAATTCCTAGAATGAGTGCCACCTGAAACCAATTTTATCAATATAGTCTTATATGACATAATCCAAAATTAACAGATTATGTATTTTTGTCTTAAAAAAACTTGCGTTACAACTCACCTTGATAGCTAAATACCGGTCGTCCGGACCTTCTGCCAAGAACTTCTCTATGTCTTGCGGTTCCAAAATCTTTGATTTAGTCGGCACAAACCCCTTGCTGTTCTTGGACATAAACGCGGCCAATTGATTATACTTGCCAATATCCACATTTCGAAAGTTTATTAAGGTGCTTTTCAACATTGAATATTTCGCCCAAAGAGATGAGGGCTTTAAGTTTTTTGCCAATTTGTCAAAATATACAAGCATTATTTCCTCGGTTACTGAAGTTATACCTCGTGTTTTTTCCCATTCAAGAAACTGCTCGTAACATTGCTTGTACAATTGTCCTGATTTTTCCGGTAACAAATCCTTGATAATGTTTTTCGCGGCTTCGTGTATCATTCGATCAGTCTTCGACGTTTTTATTCTCATTCATTTTCCGAAGAGAAAACTTATCAACTGATATGAATGTTACAAACACGGACTGTTATATTGCGCGTCATGACAACAGGCGAGAACAAAACACTAACGCGAGAAGAAAGCTCTAGTGCGAGAAGAGAGCACTAGTGCGATAATGTAAAATTGGGCCGATTTTCGCATGCGCAGCATTTTTATCGTATCCTTAGCTATAAAATGCCACTTTCGCCACACTTCAGAGGCACGAAAAGTAGCGCTTTTCATGCATGAGTTACATAAATTAAAATATTGATATCTGAAAAGTTATTTTATAAATCTGATCTTATATATGTTAATGTTCTCTTCTCTCTCATCTCGATCTTAGAGGGAGATAATGGTGGATTCTGCAGGAACAGTTACTCAACCAAGGGAAGCCGTTCGCAAAATTCTTGGAGGCCTCATGATGAAGGCCGTTCAAGAACTCTACTCGGGCACTGGGAAAAAGGGACCAAACGGAGTGACAAAAAAAAATTTCAGCGGAACTCACGTTTACGCACTTATGAAAGGTAAGTTTTTAAAAGCGATTAATACAATACAATTACAAAACTACACTTTAATGAAGACAAATTTGATCGACTAAGAGATAAAAATATGTGGCAGCAATGGACTAATACTTCTTTTATTTTTAGATGTCATTCAAGATAAACTTGAAACATGTGATGCAGCAGCCATTCTTTCAGCAACCAGTCGCTACTTGTCTGGTGCAGGCGACCGCGAGGGTGGGAAAACTCAAAGAGAAGCAAAAAAAATCGCTAACTAACGTATATTATGTACCAAAATAACTAGTATATTACGACCCTAGGCCAAAAAGTTGAATTTCCTGGCGTATGTGATATAAAAGCCGAGGCGAAGCCAAGGCTTTATATCACATACGCCAGGACATTCAACTTTCTGGCCTTGGGTCGTATACTATTTTTCTTGATTCCCAGCCGAAAGTACGTTAATAAATTATTGTTAGTTTATAAACTAAAAGTAATATGTATTTACTATTCGTACCCGGATCGAAAAAATGAATTGTAAATTAGCTTACATCAATTGTTTTAAAAGTCAGGTAAGTTCATGTAAGTTAATTTTTTCGATTCGCTATACTTTTACGGATTATATTAGAACATTTTCCCGGTTATCTCGCGAAGTGGAGCGCACTCCGAGGCGAAGCCGAGGTTCTTGCAGGGCGGGGGGTGCGACGGGGGTGGCCCGCCCGACTTTTGCAAAACCGAGGCGAAGCCAAGGTTCTTGCTGGTCGGGGCGGGCATTAAAACAATAAAAAATAAAATGCAACAATAAAATGACTAAATCAAGATTTGAAAGTCAAAAATTGTTTAAAATTAGTAAATACAAAAGAAAAAGTTTATTGTATGATTTAAAAATAGTAGCGTACATTATTTGTAACTTTAATATCATACAAAATTAATAATGAATTATTATTAATATTATTGTTATTAATATAACAATACATTTTATTCGGCTATTTTTTCTTTTTTTTGCGCGTTATTATTTTCTTTACTGCAATTGCACGTAGTGATGTTAAATGCACAATTGTTGAATGTACAATTTTCAAATTTTAAATCACGTTTATTTAGCATTGTGTTTGAGGTATCATGGTTTTGAGTCTCCAAATCATGATTAATTCTTATTATTTTAGTTGGAGATGGCTGAACAGTTGACTCATTTTTAGAAGTCAGTTTAATTCCTGGTTTATCGGAAAATAATCTTTTTTTTTACCAACATTTGATTCCTTTTGATTGGTAAGTGGTACGAGAATGGTTTTTTTTGCCGCTGTAGTGAAACCACTTAATACAACTTCAGCTGTAATGACGTAAAATATGAATGAAAACTGGAATATAAGTTTTATTATATTATAATAAGACAATCTGTGGTTGTCTGAGATGTGATGAAATTACAAATATGAATGTTGAAGATGTAGAAGATTTCAATAATAAATATCTAGTATCGATAAATCACAACAAAAATGACTACTCTGGACAATTTATTATTGGAAATCTTTTTTACGGCACAGTTACTTACTTGAAGTATGTTCGACGTTATCAACAGTGAAGTCGTCTTCAAAATCTGTCCTATTCACATTGAAATCATTATCATTATTTTCGAGACTGTTGGTCGCTTCGGCACTAGTTGACGGTTGTGGTTGAATACTATTTGTAGTCTTTTGGACGACACTTCCTGATAATATTGTTTGATTATCCGTTGTTTTTTGAATGACACTGTTATAAATCATTTGCCTGTTGTGCATAGAGTTTTCGATATAACCTTGCGCTATCATGTCAGAACGCCATCTCCCCAGCTGTTTGACCATTTGCATATTTGCACCGGAATCAGACAGAAGAGTCGCAGAAGTTCTGCGTAAGCAGTATCCTGTATATCTTTTCAGATTTGATAACATCAAATAGGAAGCAATTTTTTCTGGTACTGCTCCTATTGTGTGTCTTCCAATCGGTTGTCGACCACATGTAGCTTTGGTATACTTGATGAAAAATCTGTCGCTAAATTTTTCCGGTGGTCTTAATGAAATATATTTTTTTATACTGTGCCGTCAAAAAGATTTCAAATAATAAATTGTCCAGAGTAGTCATTTTTGTTGTGATTTATCTATACTAGATATTTATTATTCAAATCTTCTACATCTTCAACTTTCATATTTGTAATTTCATCACATCTCAGACAACCACAGATTCCAAAGATAAGTATGACCTGCGAATATTTAAATAAACATAATTAAACGGCGGTAACAAAAACATTTTTATAAGAAGAAAATATATAAATAACTATTACCTTCGTGTCTAAAAATGAATCATTTGGAGCTTCATTCATGAATCTCATAATTTGGTCCCACCTAAGAACAAAAGCTTTTTTTGGTTTGTAACCTTTAGCATTTGTTTTTATAAGACTTCTTAAATTAAACAAATTATTGATATTGATATTGTCGTTGGCATTCAAAGTTTGTTTCAGCATACTCTAAATACTCCATAATGTGGGTGGTTTGAGTTTTAATTTAAGGCCTTCAAAATAAACAATTAAATAGTTTTACTCTGAACTAGACAAACAATTTGGATTCTCCCCTCGCCACTTTTTATAATTATTAAAAACGAGCAAGTAGCGATCAGAAGATTTCTTGGGGGTGGTTTCACTCTGCACAATTAATTTTGCTTCCTAGTCAAAATTTCTTATTAATTCTTCTTTGTCCATAGAACCTTCCGACGAGGAGTCGTCCATTATTCCACTGACATTACAAATGTAAGGTTACGAACAGTTGAGTAAAAACATAGGCGATATATAGTTCAAATAGCGAGAGTTTACGATTGAACATTCACTTGTTTTTGTTATATATTACAATTATGTAATATATAATATGTTTAAAATTACAAACATTGCATTTGTTTATATGCAGGATGAAAATTGAAGCAGGCTACGAAAGTCGCTCTTCCCGGACTCAAATGCGGCCGGGAAGACGGTACTTTCGACTCGGGGAGCAAGAAAAAAAAATTCTTAACATGATTTTGATGTCTTACATAATTAGTAACCTATTCCTTCGTTCTATCTGTCTGACATTTGGTGCAAGGCGTTAGATCAAGTGTGTAGAACCCGCTACCAGCGAAGTTCTGTTACGGGATCCGTTCGAGTACTGGCCAACGACTGAGTATAAAGTTCTCTCAGGACTGACAATAACCTCCGGTTCAAGGTCAGCTACCAATTCCGGGCAAAGCACAGTACCCCGTAGTTGGCTAACAATAGATGCCAGGCGTTGGGCCAGTGTCAGAAGCCAGTACTGGCGAAGTGTATATACATCCTAATGTAAAAGCTTCTTCATGGTTTTGATGGAAGCATTGATATGGATCGTTAGGCTACTTGTGGTCGTTTCAAACTGTCGACCTTTACCTATTAAAAGATGCTCAACTTCCGGCGGTTGATTTTTGCAATTTTAAGAAAGTAACTTTTATGAACGCTCATACGTACTACTATGTTTCTATACATTCTGTTATTGTCGGCACGAGGGAAACACGTGGTGCGTGAGGGGTTACAAAAATTTTTTTTCAAGGGTACTACACGTCGAGTGTGGTAAAGCACGTTCTATAGTTCCCAGAAGGGTTCCTTGACGTTGCTTTCTATTGCAGGATATTGCAAAAGCGGGTCAAGCAATTGAATCACCGAGTTTTCCTTTTTTATTTCACTACGG
>JARPRH010000784.1:0-15135 GCA_031763665.1 Calameuta haemorrhoidalis
CAAGGTCGGAAGAACAGAGGGGAGGAGGATGTCCTACGTGAGGCGTCCCGGTTGCGCCTCGCCGAGGCTCTCGGGGAAGCGGAACCCGGGACGTAACACAAGTACATCATAAATTTTGTAAATATCCATCGTGTGTTTGGCTAAGATTTTTTCTATATTCACAGATAATTTTTAATTTTCGCAATTCCGATTCTCGTGAGTCTTTAGGGTCCTTAAGATGAATTTCATCAGCAAAATTCTCTACACTCATTTCATTAGTTTAATTGCAAAATATATAACTATTTTATGATTCAAAAGTTATTTGGCATGACAATAATGGTCATTGTAATTTTAAATAATTTGTTTATTTGACAGAATTCATCAGCACTTTTGGTGTCTTAACTGTGACTTTATATAATACCAAATACGTTAAAATAGCAGTCCGCCAGAATGGAGCAAAGGTTAAATAATAGTATCCATATTTCATATTTATTTGTAACTGATCATGGTTTGCAATAATAAAATTAGTTTATGATTATTTATAACACGGAATAAATGACATGCTCGCGAACGAAAATTAATACCATTATTTTCTTAAATTTGTTTAAAATGTATAACGGTTCAGTTAAATTAAATATATTATATCTACTAAATTGTTATGTTATTTTTTAAATGTATAATGATTTTTGGTTTCAGGGTTTTATGCAAGAATTACAAGTCACGAAGATATTAAAAATAAAGTATTCGAATATATAAAAATATTAGCACGACCGATGGTATTGTATCAACATGATCATCCGATTCATTGGACGCCTGTCTATGTTGGTGGAAAGGTTAGTGAAAAATATAATATAAACCATAACGATAAATGTCCTCCTCCTGAGCGATCTACTATCAGTAATTCAACGATAAGTTATTTTTATCTGACGGAACCTTTTCAAACATTTAATGCTCTGTTCAGTCAGACTCACTCCCTTTGATCGTTCGTCGACGATATACTTATCCATTAAACGACCCAGTCTCCCAAATTTGAAAATTCCACCCTATCCTAACCTTACCTAACCAAACCTAGCGTAAACTAATTTTAAACCACATACAATATACTATAATAAGATACCGTTTGTACCTAATTCTATTCCATCTATTTAAAAGTGGACAGAATCTGCAGTAAAAAGTCATTTCTGTCCAATTGACCTGTGCGCCTGTGAGTCTCCCTCAAGAAAATATGATGCACGAAATCACTGATCAAGTGCACACAGATGGCAGCACAGGTGAACTACTTACGATTCTTGAGTACACGGAAGAGCGGATATTACAAATGCGAAAAATTCTTCAAGATTGCCAATTCAATGAAGTACTTCTCCGGCAGTAGAGACTCTCAAGAATAGAAAAATAAGGTGAAAAACATCCTCACGGATTTATACGACATATCTTATCAACTAGTACATGCCGCCATAGAAATGAATAAAAGAAAGGAAACATTTCCAATGATCCTAGGCTAAATAAAAGAAAGAATTCAAACAGAAACAGGACCGGTGATTAAAGAGGCTCTTAGCGAGCATGAAACTATATCGGGCAAGCATGACACTCATGCCAGCAAAACTGCAACTGACAGAAGGACTCGGCAAGAACCCACTATGAAAATTTCCAAAGGGCTAAATGTGAGCATACCCAAGACTTTAAATTTTCTAGTGCCAGCAACAAAAATAACAAGCAACAACTACATGACATTAGCAGACACAAGAAAGGCTATATTTAAAATCGTAAACCCGGCTAAATTAGGTGTCAACGTTGTAAGTCTGTCTGCTTATAGAGATAAAGCGGTTAAAATCGAAACAGCAATTGATAATATATCAGAACTAAGATGCTTGAAAAAGATAAAAGAAGCTGGTTTTATTGTAAAAAATAATGTTAAACTGAACCCTAGGCTAAATGACATTATCTCATTTAACTTGACTGAATCTGATAAAAAGAAGGTGAAAATAATATACATATTGTAACGTATTTCTTAACTTTGCTCGACACCGATAGAAAAATCCGAGAACAAACGATCTGCGGGAACCAACCTACGTTACCCTCGGCCGTCCACCCTTCGCTCACGTATTCGCACGCCAGGCGGGCGCCAGCCAATTCTTGTTTCACCGGGAATTGACGAGCCGATATACATCGGGAGTTGGGGTGGAACAGGCTCAAGTCCACCAAAACGAGAGCTCTGACGGAGCGGACGGTAACGGAAATGCATGGCCGCTCAGGCTGTTAAGTTAAAGTAGAGAGGGTCGGAGTAAGCGTCAGGCAAATAGCGCACGGTACAGAGAGCAGCTGATAGAGAACGTAACAGATAGAAATCCCTTTACCAATGAACAAATTGCAAGTCCTCAACGGAGCAGGTGCAGCTAATCCGTGATAGTCGAGAACCGTATCCAAGGGACACTCAGGTAGGCACTGCACTAGAGCACAGCATTACATCTCCGGAACACTCACAGGAAATCCATAGAATTTCCTGGATATCGCGATGACAACCCCCGAACTACACGAATGATAACCTTCTATACCGTATCGAAACGCGGCTAGAAAAACTATCAACAGACAGCACGAGAGCGCGAGCCAGTTCGTGACACCTCGGTCGATTCCTCGAGACAGACTAATTTGACGATAGCTAAATTCGAGAACTAATCATTCTAATTGGTCGAGATCCTTATAGCCGATAACTCTTCCTTTCCTTCGAGTCGTCCCTTTAACCAAATAGAGAGCGTTCTTTAACGAATCGGTACGTAACATTTGGAGAACCTCCACGGCCGCTTCCCTAGGGCATCGGGCGACAGTTGGGCACAACTTCCTTAACTCGGGCAGGAGGTTCCTCCCCTGCCCTTAACCATATCAAAACCTGATCCTCCGCCTGCTCTACAGCCCTTTGCCCATCTGCAGCGGGGCGCCAGTATTTCAGCCGGGCTTCTGCCGATCCGTGGAGACTTCTCCGTCGGGTACTCTCCTTTGCCGGGCAACTCGGTACGTCGAGACTATCTCCCCTCGGCAGATTCGGCCACCTCGACCTCAACTAAACCATAACGAAACCTTTCGAGAGCATTGGCATAACTGTACTAATCAACCCGAGACCGTAGTTTCTGACCAGGGAAAGCGGGAACGTTATCTGTATCGGTAGCCGAAGTCGCCTTGTGACCGTGATTCGAAAAATCACGTCACAATATGTATAAACCATTAGTGTACAATGTATGTACGCGTGTGTATGTGCGCCTTTTTGTGCTTTGACATAGTTCCTTGTATTTAAGATGAGAGATTTGGAGATCCAGGGTATCCAGGTGTTCCTCTACGTACTTTCTGATGTCTATGTGTCCGAAGCGGAAATCCAGGGTATCCAAGTGTTCCTCTCCGTTGTTCCTTGTGATTGGTTAACGGATGTGAAATTCCAGGGCCTCTCTATATTTCTCTCCATAGTTTCTTGCATCTAATTTTATGAGCCAGTGGATAGAGCGCATCCGATACAATAATTTTACAAAAATGCGATGAGAAATTTTGGAAGATATTTCAAAGAAAAGATGTATTGTTACAATGATTAGACGTTTATTTTATACAGATTTCGTGTGCTGACAATTTCTTTAAAATCATCTGCTCAACACAAAATTGTAATATACCCACTAAAAACCTTTCATGTTAAAAAAACTCACCAAGTACAGAATTGCTGTGAATTGCCTTCTTTAGACAAAGTACTGATATCACATAAAAACAAGTAGGTACAAAGTAACTACATGTCTGCTTATTATACGATCTAGCACAAGTTTATCTTTTTCATTGTATTTGCTAAATTTCCTGTGTTACTATTGCTCATTGTTATTATATTTAATTATAATTTAATGGTTATTTAATAAGTAATAAAATATTAGGAGATTCCTTATCGAGTGCTACTTGGTGAGTTCGCGATGAAAATTTCACAGTACTGACTTCGCGAAGACTGATCTGCTAAGTAGTTCCCGATAAGGAATCTCCTAACGTTTTATTAATTATTAAATAACCATTAAATCATAATTAAATATAAGATGCAGTAGTAACACAAATGAGTAGCGAAGACATAGGAAATTTGGTAAATACAATTAAAATGACGAACTTGTGTTAGATCGTGCTAATAAGCAGACATGTACTTGGTATTAAAATATGATGTCAGTATTTTTTGTAAAGAGGGAATTCACAGCAATTCAGTACTTGACAAGTTGTTTTACACGGAAGCGTTTTTGTGGGTTAAATCTTTACAGTATATGCTGGATTAGTACCGTACGCCCTCTCTCAATCTTTTTTTTAAATTATGAAAGTATTGAAAGTTACAACGCATATATCTCATGTACAAATGATGAAGTAACTTGGCAGTTAATACTATATGGTAATAAAATACGAATGAAAATAATAAAATACGAATCAGAGATTATTTATTTTGTTTGCCGACGTACTACTCCATCCCCCCTTTTTTTTCGCTTTCTTTTTATCATTGACGCCTAGAGTCGGTGAAACTGCATTTCGAGCTTCTTTCGTTCATTATTAAATATCTAGCCACACAACGCATTCAATTTGCTAGATTATATTTATGGAAATAGCAGTAATACTTGGTTTACTCTACGGTTTCTGTAAGAGATGTTCTTCTTTTCTTGGCGTCAGGATAACAGTACGGAGACTTGGATAAATCTAAAAATATTCTTTATTAATATTTTACATAGAACTCATGCTTGAGCCGCTTTTAGTTCGCTTGTCAGGCGACGACTGACCACTTCCCCGTCTGTCAAGGCTGTGCCCATTGCAAAAGGGTCTCGTGTAAGTTTTATAGAAATATTTTCAAGTCTTAAATTTCGTTTTTCTAATACTCTAAATATTTAAAAAAATTAGGCGCTATGTGAGTTTGTCGGAGCTGCTTGCTTAGCGTACAGTGCCTTTCGTTACTCAGGCAAATGTAAGTTTTTAGATATTGATATAGTCAAATTCACCACGTTTAATACCATGTCATATGGAGATACTAGTTGAGAAAATCATTTATTTTCCCATTGTTTATATGTCAATAAACAATATTCGTTTCTCTTTAATCTATTTTTTTTTCTATTCAAATGTTTAGTATAAAAGAATGAATACATGGTATTGAGATAGCATTATATACATTAATTCGCGTATGGTCACCACGATCGTGGCTAATGTATTTGTACCTAAAGAATCCCAAGATTAGAAATGTACATACATTCAGAAGAAAATCTATAGTAAGACGTACTATAACGCATAGTAAAATTTTTACAGTTAAATAAACTACATTTATAGGTTGTTACACCATATTTGTGGTACAAGATACCAATATTCATATAGGTACCAATATTCATATTACTTTTGCATTAAATCCGTTAACTCGTTGCAATAGTTAATAAAAAAAAACGAAAATTTGAGTAAACAGAATAACAATACAATTCAATATTTGAGAATGGAAGTATAGTGCTAAGTACTGTAGTATAATGTTAATAATACATTGCATTTTGTTTCATTTATTATAATTAATATTAAATAAATCTTTGAAAATGATATGGAATTATACACTCGACATGGGACACAACAGTTTAAAAAGCTGCGTAATTTAATTATAATTCCTTGTAATATTCACTTAATAAAAGTAGGCTTACTTTTGCTATTATGAAAGAAAAAACAATTTATTACATAGATTTTTTTAACAACTTTAAAAAGTCGATTTAGAAAAAATATTTTATATCAGGGGATACACCTCTTGTATATCAGACACCATCTTTAAGCCATTATAAAGTCTGCAAGTTTCTTTTGGGAGAATTTCAGCAAAACTTTTTATTTTCATGTATACATATAGTTATCGATGATATCAATTATAAACCGAAGGAACATTTACGATTTCCACTGATAGCTCAGTAGGTAAAATGTTACTCCTGCCCACAGTTTTACTACAAATAGTTGTACCTTACAACCATAAGTAGACACATGTTTGTTTATACATATGCTGTCACTTCTAATAATATTAGTATATCCAAATATTAGCAGACTTTGCTTGACAATAAATCGTGTACAATTCTTTCCGTATATACATGTTTAAGTGATTACAAAATTATTTTGTACAATAACAAATACATTTAGAGTTGCGAAAATGTGATGTATTGCATCAATTGCCGAAATGATCAACTAAAAGAAAGTTTTGATTTTGTTTTGTCCATCCGCAATTTATTTTAAATAACTTTTGTCCATTTTCAGATTAATTACTTTTATTGACTGAAAACTTGAAATATTTATAAATCGCAATGAAGAATATAAATTATTCCTTAATTGGTTGCAGTTAGTGGAAAAATTGCAGTAAAATCAGAATTAATTTCATCTATTCTAGTAGATATTATATACCGCAAATAACCTTCAATTGTACATTGATAACTGCAAGAATTTGACAAAATAAATAGGTGCATACTGTATTAATTTATTAATTATTATTGAGTAAGTTTAGGCTTAATCATTGGCTATGTTTCCACTGGGATTGAACGAGAGTTAAAATGCATTGAATGTATACCTATTGTTTACTAATATATAGATACACAACATACGTATTTCATCTCTCAACTTGACTTCGGTATAAACATAGCCATTTTAGGTGTTACAAAACTTCAATTTACTGATTTAAATTTTAAGACCTTTTATCTCTAAAATATTATAATATATCAAATTAGTAAACTGAGTCTATTGCTATTGTCCATTTTGGTAATCTATTCTTTTCGGAAGCTAACTGCGCGAGTTTAGAGACTGGATATAACGATCAGCATAGCTTTGGAATAATAAATACATACACTCATACCAAATAAATTCCAAATGAAAAAATATTCCATATCATGATATAAAAAATGAATGAAAATGATACAAGGGTAGAGGTACAATGGTAGAGGTACAATCAAAAGATAGAAAATGGTTGAAAAGTAAAAAAGAAAGAAAGGTGAGCTAATGGGAGGAGAATATATACAGAGAAGTAGGTTGAGAGAATAAGGACAGATGAGAATAGAGGTAGAAAGAGTTTAATTTTACATTCCGAAAGCTAGGTACTTCTTGTTAAGAATGCAGCTACCATTCACATTAAATGCGGACACTTTTTATTAATATCTTATTAACCTATTTTGAAAATTATTACAACATTTATACATTTTGTTACCCGTCCGTGGTCAGGAATTCTATTTCTTTTATTCCGCTTCACTACATCTATACCTTTTTGGTCACAATAAATTCGGTAATGCAGGATTATTTAGATACTCAATTATATTTTTATTTTGATGCAATTCTAAAGTAACCATATTTTTTAAACATTTTCTTCCTATTGACGCATCCCATCAAGAATTATAAAAAAATTTAGAATTTGTATTTTCATTATCTTCCAATTAAGCCAAAAGCATCGAAAAAAATATAGACAAAAATTTAAACGAATCACTCTAGTACAAATTTTCTAGTCGTTTCCCCACTAACGAAAAGGCCTCAGCCGGGCTAAGACTAGGCATTCCTAATAATGGAAACGCAGCTAGAACCCAGCGTGGCTTGCATCACTGCGTTCAACCAGTTTTAGGCCCGAATTAGACGCTCGCTGAGTACGCCAAGGTATACTAGCTTAAGTTTACGTGGCCGTTCCCCTCGGTAGGACCTCGCCAGTTTCCAGGGCCAATTTTCCATGTGCATGGTATTTTTAGTCGAAATTACCTAATCACTTATTTGATAAAGGAAAGGTCCCGGCCGGGCTCAGACTAGGCATTCCCAATAATGAAATCATAGTTATTACCTGGCGTGGCCTGCATTAATACACCGAACTGCTAAGCTAGATCACGATTTGTTCATTCCCAACTATGCAAGCCTATCTGGGCCTTAACTAAGAGTTTGCCAGTACGCCAAACGTTAATAATATAAATTGAGTTCATATAGTTTCTTGTTGCAGTGACAGTTTATTTATTGGGCCTTATCAATGTCCGGGACCGAATTAGTATGTTTATTTGCTATGAATTTTCAAAATTTATTTGCTGTGAATATAATGCACCGTAAAATAATTCGATCCTGTCAAAAGCGTTTGACAAATTGGTAAATACCAATGCTTGAGCATAACGATTAAACTCGTGCTTATGAAATGCACGGTCTAATGGTAGAAGTCAAAAATTAAGCATACTCTTTTTTGATGAGACATAGAACATTTTAATATAGCATTAGAATGATTATTGAAAAATTAAGATTTCTTTCTAAATCTTAGTAAATACTTTTACAATTTTTCCGTAAAATATTTCTGTAATATTAAGTCTGTCATACATTCATCAAGCCTTACACGCAATATAAGAATTATATTTTCAGAGGAATTCTATAAAATTTACGGCATGCATATATAGCGTATTAATAACTTTTAAATGAAGCAACATGTACATACGAATTGAGCTGTGGCTCAGCGAGTAATGTCACACTCCTCAATTTGAGTATCTCGACAATCGCAGGATCAAAAATAGTAAACACTCATACCTATTTTTATTACATATTTCATGTTTTTATTTAATTAATATCAAAACAGTTTCAACAATTTTCTGTGTCAATCGTACATGTCTAAATGAATATTAAAGAAAGTGACCTGGAAAACTGTCTATAACCTAGATAGTTTGTGATAATTAATGACTAGACGGAGTATGCGTTACGTTTTTTGTCAGACGCAAGGTAGTTTTCCTAGTTAATGTCCAGATAAAAGTGGAGAAAATTATCTTGTATCTGAATAGGACCATATATAATTTCTATTACCACAGTACGACAAAAGTATATCAATTGGGGGAAATGCTTAATTTATAAAAATATAGCTGTAGCAATAGGTAATAGAATAGTGAACATACTACATTTTTTGTACCCGCATTAAAATAACTGTAAAACTTTTAATTTCGATACAATATTCGTTAAAATATATTACTATTATGAATTTTAGTACCAAAAAACTACCGTAGAAAATTGTCATTATACAACAAATATCATATATTTACACATACTGTTAATGCTGTTAGAATTTTCTAATAACATGTAAGCTGTTCATAAAACGCTATGATAAATCTCATACGTAGACTATTAGTAATGAGCATTATTCAATGATTACATTTTCGTTCAATCCATATTAATGTCTGAAATGTAAATATTTAAATACTATTCCAACTGATAAAGATGAAAACTTAGTATATGGTTAAAAATTAGTTACCTGAATTCCTTTTTTTATTAAGATTGTATGGTACAATTATGCTCCAAATTTGACACTACATTTTGTATGGTTAGTCAAAAGAACTAAATCTGTTGCATCTATTGATTCAAAAAAAATTTTCGTTACCATCTAGCTTAAGATATATTAATTATTAAAGTTCGGCAAAATTGAGGTAGTCGGAAAAAAATCGTTGTATTCAGCTGAATGCCCTTAATTTTCGAAAAAGTTAGCAAGTTTACATATGTAATAAAATATTATACATATATTAGCGAAAAGCATGACGTGTCTACTATAAAAAAGATGAGCGTTATTCACGGTACAATAATGGAGAAATCAACGTCCGAGTGTAGTAATGTGACATCTGTGTCTGTTCGAATTTTATGCTCTTTGTTTGAGGCGGTGCAATATTACACGAAAAAGTTTTCAAATTTTTAGCACCACTTTCTATTTGTCGCACACAATTTTTTTCATGAAACTTCTACGAATTCATAGTTAATAGATTTATTTTTACTTGTACCAATTTTTATTTAACAAGATTATAAATTTGAAGCAAGTAACTATTAGTAATTACGTGCTGTCGTAAAGTTAGATTCAACCATTAACTATTTAAACGTATTTGCAGACGGTACACTAGCGAGCAAAAGTGACCTTCTTGTGTACAGTGTAATTAGTAATGACTAATGACATTGATTCACAGTAGTATTTTGGAGTAACATTCTTGTTCCCGGCTGTACTAATTACAATCAGTACTAGTCAAACGCCGTCCGTATAATAAATATTCGAAAGGATTTTGATTTGATTATGAAAACAATCATTATTTATTAGTATTAATCTTTTAAAATATTATTTAATATATTTTTATATTCGTTTGTGGAATTTAACAAATTCTTTTATTGATTTGTCTTCACTCAAATTATACCATACTACCTTAAGAGGCACCCCTAGTATAATTCTTTCAAAAAAAAGATTTTTTTTGCATTTCTCGATACCTTCAAAAATAACATACTAAAATTTCCAGGGCACATCTCAAATAGTTTTTAGCTACAGCCTTCTAAAGAGAAGTTGCTCATCGGTTAGAAACGTACGTTAGCTGAGGGGCTGTACCTGAGTTATTGTTAAACGCGTTTTTCTCAAAACTACATTTTTCAAATTTGTTGCAGCTCTAACTTGATAACGTATTTATTTCTCCACATATAGTATTTATTTCTCCATACAATGACTCTCTAATTTTTCGATTGGATAAAAAATGAAATTTTACCATGCCAAAAATCATCAGATATTTGAGCGAGATTTAAAATTTTTTTCGAAACTCTGCTATTTTGTTAAATTTTAATTTTTTCACAATCCTAGCTCATTGTACAGACAATATCTTCTAATTTAACGAACTTCATTTTTTTTAATTTAAGGCACTGTGAAGGCCCCAATCATTGCAGCAGTGGGGGAACTTTTTTTTGAGACTCGGGAGATGGCGAATAACTTGCTAAAAATCGAATATTTTCATTAAAAAAATTACTATGTTTAAGTTATTTATGTACAAATATATCCTCAAAATTTTAAAACATTCGATGCAATACTTTTCTTTAAAAAAATACTCAAAAATCACCTTTTTTTAGGCAGTCACACTAGTGGTGCTCCTTAAGTTCTAGACATCAACAGGAATACAACATTTTACTTCAAAAAAACTGTGAATAATAAATAAGAAATTAGACAAAATAATTTTTCTTGCCGTCTCCCACACCTTGAGCCAAAATTATAAAATATATTATGGGAAAGTATAATTTTATGAATAGTTCAATAGTTTTATCTGAAATATTACTGTGAAACATACGAATTATTTATGTTTTATACTACCGTATTTTATATCACATATCAAATATTATTTGTATAACTTTTCACAACACACAAAGTTATTTCACCATAGACTTTCTCTATATCACATTTTACCACATTTTTTGAGCACCTTTTAAATTAAACCTCTGTTCTTCGTATAAATTAATATAATCTGCTTTATGTTATTTTCTCTCAATATGTAGGGCGTTTGATATGAAACGCACTGGAGTAGTACCATTGCATTCCTTGTCAAATTTTAAGTAATATGTTTTTACATTTTTATTTCGTATATCAATCTTGAGATAACCAGCGTTAAAGTTACAATAAATCGACCAACCCGAACTTGTTTAAAAGCAGCGTGTAAAGGAAAATCCAGTCTAATTACTAATGACGCGAGGAAAATATGAAGTGGAACAACGGTTCCTTAACAGTTTTTAAAACGAATATTATGGAAGACGAATATTAAAATATACACTTTGGAAAAACGGTTCCGAAATAAAAATTGAACAAAATAATTACTCGGCAAACAAATTATTTGAACCGATAACAAATAGTAAATCAATAGTTCCGATAGATAAATTTAATTAAGAAAAACGGTTCTGTACTAGAATCTAATTATTAATTAAAATTAAATAAACAGTAAAATAAGAAAAGAATATTTAAAGCAGAATAAAGGATAGGGATCCTATAATGCAATTTCACAAAGAATTTGCCAAAATCCCGACGGTTTCGAAACACAACGCAATTTGAGTAACACAAACACAATATCGTAGTATATTTTTAAGCCATCTGACAAGTGGTCTATTGTACGACTTGTACTCTTTACAATACTTACAATACCTAGCTGAACAACACGAGTCGGTTTTGTCCTGTTTCCGAAAAGTCTAATAGGGGACGATCGCGCCGATTCCCCAATGGGAATGTAGATCTTTCTATTTATTTCAGACACGCGTAGTCTATTCGTTTGTGACTAGCCTCGGTGTTGGCCAACAAACAGGCAGTTCCCTAACTGCGCTCTAAAATCATACAAACAAGAACTTTCTACATTATCGATATGCGACTGAATCGATTACGGGTAGTGTGAATTGATTAGGAACTCCACGATAAGGATATTGACATGCTTAGTAACTAAATAGATACAAAAACAAACGTAAGAGATTGTCGCTGGCTTAAATGTGTATAATTGTCATTTTGAAATCGGTCGTAATTTATTACAAGATACTAAGTATTATGCAACTTTTGCTGATAAATATTTGTACTACGTTGTTCATGTTATTATTGTCCTTATGTAACGAGGCCTTGCGGGCTTCCTTTCATCGTCAGCTACTGGGCCGAATTTCCCCTTCTATACAGCTTCTAAACGCATTTTCATTGCTCAGATTATTGTAAATTATCATTATATATAAAATAAAGAACGCAAAAATACGTATTCCTTAGAATTTTACAAGTCTACTCCAGTGTGTTTTATACCGAATACCCTGTATATAAAATAGTATCGAGAATAGACAAAGGAAGATATACAGAACAATTAAAGTACGCTTGAATCGTACTCCAGGATTTCTCGGTATCAATTTTGGAGCTTTGAAAAAGATACTAGTAAAATAGAGCTCGGGAAACCGAATTTCCCTTTTCAAGTAATTCACATACGTCAAAGAAACGAGGATCACAAAGAGTGAGGTGAGGAGAGGATTTTGGCTTGGTTGCGAAGAGAGTAAGTTGGCTGGAAGGGAAAAAATGTAGGCGTGGGAGAAGGAATGAGAGTGAGTGAATAAGTAAGATAGACCAACGAAGATTGGGCAGAACCGGTGGGATGACATTCAAGTCGAAAGGGCTGCCCGAGTACTGCGGATGTAAATATTTAAGCAGCAAATCTACTTGGGGCTTGTAGATATCCGCCCACTGAGTGACATAAACTGAAAACTGGGAACGTGCTAGTAGTGTCAATGGTTTATTTTTTCAGGAATTTGTATACCTATCTACTGCAAATATCGTGTTGCTGGTTTTCAATTATCGATAAGTTGATTTATTCGATCAAATTCTAGTGTTGCTCAACTCAATACTTGGTTCTTGTCCAAATGGAAATCTGAAAATTTTTGTATTTGGCTAATATGTACGAATCTTGCATTTTTTGTCTTCATTCTTTTAAATTCGATTTCAGTTTTATATTGATACTGTCTCCACCTGAAAATATAAATTCCATTTCACTTTGATGAAAATGACAGCGGCGGGACAATTTTTTAACGTCATTTTTGTATATTCAAGTTATTTTGATGAAACCAACATCATTTATTGGGTTCCACGTGTTATATGTACGGCCCTGGGCCTCGCTACCCCCCACTACGCGCCCTCCCACTTGAATCGCTTCTAAAAAAGTTTAGTTTTTGGTCGACACGCGGCTCAAGCAAGGCACACTTATTCAATAAAGTCTTGTTTCATTGTCATAAACTCATAACTGTATCACATTATTACCATTACGAAAATCAATTCCAGCAGGAATAAGTGGTCCAAGGATTAAAATTTTTGCCACTATAAAGCGAGCGGTTCACGTTCACACGCAAGCCAGACATTTTGAAAATCATGAACTATTGATATGGTGTTGTTTTTTATCCATATTATATTGTTATAAACATATAAACATGTCAGTAGTCAGTTTCCAGGACCATTTCTGATGGGTATTGGCAGGTTCCAGGACATTTGGCAGTTTCCAGACCGGTCCTGGAAACATCCTATATACAACGTATACTTCCAGGGCCGGTTGGCGGCACTCACACCGAATTTTCGAAACAAATTTGTCTGCTGGACACCCGGAGTTGTGATGGGCTAAGATATGGCCACGACAGGTTAAGATAGGTTAGAACTCCAACGCCACATGTCCCAAGGTTTAGTTTCTTTTTTAAAAAAACCATGAGCTTGCCGTTGTGAACGCCGCATGTCCTCGAAACTGCCCTTGTACACGTTTATATAAATATAAAAACTATGCCGAAGCACACATGTACGTACATATACACGCGCGCTCCACATGAATTTTTGTTATATTTCTTCATGACTTCCAGGAAGCTGTAAACTTAAGTTATCAATTATTTGTTAATTTAAATAAATAGGCTTCGATGTATGAAAATAAAATACATCTTACATTCCGTACTGGTTTTGCTTGAAGCATCATTTCGTCATACTTATTATTACTCTTCTGAGACAAAAGACGAAAGACGGTTATGATTGGCTGTTACAACGTAAGGCATTTTTCGGGATAATTCGTTTTATGACAGAAAAATAAAATTAGAAACTTATGTTTAAAAACAAAATGAATGATCTTCCTAAAATTTAACTAAAAAAAATAATAGACTAATAATGGTAATAAAAAAAATGTATTGTAAGGTTTTACTACTTTATGATAGAGCGCGAGAAAGATTTTAAAAGCTCAAGTGTGGCCATTTTTTGAATATATCTTTTAGCAAATTTATTTTAGTATTTGCATGCAGGTGGGAGGGAAATAATCAGGGTCAATCAATCTTACACGAGAGACTGGATAATAAGTAGAATATATTGAAAACGTATTAAAAGACTTCCGTCTCCTTTTTGTTGTTTCACTTGTGCTCGAGAGAGAGGCTTGGGCTCGACTAACAACTTCAGCACGCTGGCACTCAATCCGATAATGAAAACGTATTACACATATATATATATATATATATATACTGTAACGTTAATTATTAACGCCACAAAAGTCCCGATGTGGTACTCGCGTGCTTTTGATCACGGGATGCAGTACCGTCCCTTGGAAGAGATAATATCCGACTGTACCGGCCAAGAACTCCAGGGTCCCGATTAATGAATATAATGAGTTAGGCTAATTTTTGTATATAATAACTTTCATGCGATGCGCCGAGCCAACTTAACGCCGAGGAAGCAACCACCAGAGAGAAGTCATCCTCTCTAGTATCGTCGGAGAAGAGCAGCCGAAGGTTACGCCAGGGAGCGTGGAAGAACGCCAACGTCAGCAGGCGCCTCCACCCCGTCACGCCCAGCCCCGAATAAAGTAGGGAGCTGAGCAGCAGAGAACATCGCCATGGACTACATCACGTTTCGTCAGTCCC
>JARPRH010000784.1:15235-115600 GCA_031763665.1 Calameuta haemorrhoidalis
CCAAAAAAACTTTCAAGCCGATATCATTACTAGAAGGAAAATGGCAGCGGTTTTTCTTCGCGGGGTCAGGCTGACCCCTTATGACCAACACGTTATTATTCGGAGGTGTGACCACAACGGGTTAAAACGGGGCAAGATAGAAAAGAATATAATTAAGAGAATATAATCTTCGAAATACGCAATGTTCGGCTGGAGAATTCAGAAGTGACAGATTCAAAACAATAACACGCGGGTCGCGATGGGGATTTAAACGGGGTGATAACAAGGGGGATCGGGGAAGGAGGAATACACGATAGGCACGGGAAACGGGAGGAGCAAGGAGGGCTTGCCGGCACGAAATAATACGCGAAAACAACAAATGGGCGCCAGCTACTTGCTCGGCGTAGCACCGCCGAGTGACCTACGAAAGTCTTCGAATATTTACTTCCCTACAATTGCTCGGCTAGCTGCGGAGAAGAGGTGAGGGGGTCTCAGGAGAAGATTCCCGAACGCGATACGGCTGCTGAATATACCTCGGTTTTGAGGACTCAAAAAGGGCTGGCAGTGGAAAGGGGAAGGGTTGGAGGGTCGCAAAAATACTAAAATTAAGGGCGCACGCAATACACCACGGGCTTCGAGCTTTGGGCAGAAGGCCCATCTGAAATCTAAAAAGAAGATTGCAAAAATGCCGGACCACGCGGGCCGGCTCGCTATGTCCTGAGAGGACCTACAAAATCTACGGCACAAATATGAAATGGAAGATAGGAAAGGAGTGGTAGATAGGGAAACTCAATCGTTCTGTAGTACTCACTCAATACGCAAATCCTTCATACTCGATACAATCCAAAAGGCACTTTCTCACTCACTCACTTCGCACTAAAAAATTTCGCTCGTTACTTGCTCGGTATCCTGCCTCGAAGTGATGAGATTTGCCGCTTGCCGGTCCGCGTGGGCCTCCAGGGCCTCGTTGATTGGCTGGACCGCTTGGCCGAGAGGGCGACGCGCTCTGGCATTGGTCGGCGATTCCGGCATGGCAGGACATTGGCGAATTCCGCTGGAGGGCCTTCCTCGGCCTCGCGGTCGGATGGCACCGCGCGGGCGTCGTCGGCGCGCCGGGCAAGATGGCGGCCTCCAGACCTGTCAAAATTCCTCCCGGGCATGTCCCCGGGGCTGCAGGGAGAGGGCTCCACCCCTGTCACACAGGCCCTTTTTCCTACACGTGTGACGGGACTGCACCGGGGCTGTGTAACACGCGGTGAGGTGGCGGGCTGTCATTCCCACGTGGATCCCGGTTAGCTGTTCCTCCTGCCCATGCCATCCCCGCCGTCCGCTGCCTCAGCAGCGTAGCCACTCTCACGATCCTTTCTACGGGGGTGGCTGGTGTCCTTGTGGATGGTCCTCGATGGCTCCGAAATACTGGCGACGAAATAACCATACGAACGCCACGACTGCGGAGCAGCGATTTAGTTCACATAAAGTTCACCTTAAATCACCTAAAATTTTATTAATTATTAAATCACCATTAAATCATAATTAAATACGGGAAGCAGTAGTAATGTAAAAGAGTAGCGAAAACATTATAGGAAATTTTGAAAATACAATTAAAATAACGGGCGAGTGCTAGACCTTATAATAGGAAAACTTGTAGTGACCAATGTATTTGGCCTAAATAATGTGATATCACTACTTTTTATTAGAGGAATTCACAGCACTCCTGTACTTGGCGTAGTTTTGTACACGTAAGTGTTTTTTAGGAGATATTTTGGGGAACACATGGACATCCTATATCTCTACAAAGTGTTATTATACTTTTCGTGCAGGCTAAAGACATAATTTTATACTATTGTGAAAGCAGTCTTATTTTAACTGAAAATTCGGTGTGAACGATAGCTTTACGTACAAAATGTATTTGATTGTGTGTGCATTCGTAAATTACCAACACCATCCAAAGTACACACAGCTACAGAAGGCAAAGTAACCAGCGCCATCCCTCGTGTAAAAAAGTAAATGGACGCGCGACGACGACGACGATGACGACGGAACTGAAATAAAATCATCTTGCTCGCCATGTGAATACGCATTGATCTCGTACACTAATCGTATTGAACTTAGTGGCAATCAGTTCAGAACCTTCAATTCCTATAGTGACTGAATCAATAACTTTTTTGTCATAGACTGCGTAAAGTACGCGTTTTTGGCTTCGCGATCATCCGACGGCGTAAAGTTGTACTGGTACGCCCATGGTACCAAAATAACTATTTCTCATATATAGCGGTTCATAAGATATTTCGTTCCAAATACAGATGTGAGGAGTTGACTCGGGTAGAGTCTCTGCGAGCCGTGCCCTGTACAGCCGGTTGCCTATATTTGGCGGGAGACTCAACCGAGTCTCTTGATTAACGGTTTGATTGAACTCTTACTCAGGAAGATACTTGAAGAGACTCACGTAACCCAGGATGACTTGAACAATTATAAAAATATTATCATAACAACAAATGCATATAAAAAGATACTTACTATAAACCTAATGGTGACATTCGTAAGAGCAAGAATTTCAAATTTAAAAACGTTATTGCAAAACTGATCGAACAGCCCTCTGTAACGGGTAAAGTTATCGTACCACATGATCGCATGATCGATGACAGACTAACGAATTATGTGTAGTGGGACGATCCCAATGAATTAGTAGACCGTCTTCGCTTACTCCTTGCGTCAAAGTTCAAGAGGCGTATACAATTTTAGCGGCAGTTCACTTTATCCTGGATATTCCATGCGTATACGTCATTGAAGTATGAATCTAAAATGGTTGGAAAATATTAGCGTGAATGTAAACAAATAAAAAGTGATTATTTAGTAATTAATTAATTATAGTATGGAGTGTAGGCGAACGGGGTCAAGAAATATTCGCATTTTCGTCCCCATCGAATTGACACAAAGAGCATCATATGCAGCTATTAAAGAGGCTGTGGCTGTAGGCCTAATAATCTACCGAGCCGAGAGTAATTAATAACTAATAACTAATAACACTGTGTTCGCTTAATTAGTGGGCGTTATTATCAAACTCGTTATTCGAAATAACGAGTATTGGTTCCTCCGATTAACTAATGCAAATGATATGTATGAGAAAACATTTTTCCACCTCATTTTATATTTCAGTTTAATTGGAAAATGAGCGCATCACCATCATTATCATCTCAAAGATTGATGGATGACACTTTATCGCATCACGTTTAAAATGTATTCATATTATAAATTTTCATGTAATGGATATATAAATTAGTATTGTTCAATATTTTTTTATTTTTACTAAGTTAAGCAAACATAGGTGACCTGTTCCAGCACCACCTCATATAGTACACCTTTTCTTCAGGGTGACAAATGAGAAAGTGTGATAACTAATTGGTTACTATTTTTGAACAGATACAGGAATAGAAAAAATGAAATAATTAATACTCATAGTTTCCGGAGGAAGTCTTAATGTCCCTATGATTGCTCATGCGGATCAGTGCTTCAGCCGATCCTAAATTGTTTAGTTGATCAACAGATCAATTAAAAATTTGTCGGAGCCTCCTAGCCCTGATGATGCAGACTGAAACGTTTGCGTAACGTCGGCATAAAGCTGAACAAAGACGCGGCTTCCATCCAGAAATTATGAGTATTAATAATAATATTGGCAGCGAAAGTTTAAAATCTCAAAGTGAAATAATGGTTAAATAGTAGAAACTTTGAGATTTTATTAAAGAACACAATTGCATGATTTTAAAAGTTTTATATATTTTAAAAACGAACATCTTAAAAATACCAAAAATTCGTAAGTACAAGAGAAAGAGAGCAGTTTCGAAGAGATCGGTATCATGAATAACTGCGTAACTCAGATCTCTCTGATTCTGAAAGACATCGTCGCATCACGTTCAAAAATAATAATTCATCCGGAAACGCAGCGATACATGGAAATCCTACTAGATCGGATCACGGAAACACTGCGAGAGGTTCTTCAGGAACCTCATCCTTCAGTGAACTCCAGCCTGAGAATTGAATAGGAGGAGACAGTCAAATGAGCAGATAAAAATCATTCTTATTGGGAATGGGAATGACGATGATGAGTGAAAATATACATGAATTTCTCATTTTTTATTAAATATAATTCTTAGATTCTACCCATAAAATTCCTGAAATCTGATGTAAAATTTCGGATATCTAATGTAAAATTTCTTAAATCTTCCGTAAAACCTTTGAAATTTGCCGTAAACGCCTGAAACTTAACGTGAAACTAGGAGTCAGTGACGTCGACTCGTGCCAGCGTGCGCGCGCACCTTCTTACTCTCCCCCCCCCCCCCCCCCTCTATCTCTATCTTCATCTCACTCACTCGCAAGGTGCTGATAAGCAGAAATCTTCCAAAATTCAAAACAGGGCCTCCCTCCCAACGCCTGGATAAGCAGGAATTTTTAAAAGGGCGCCAACAGCGCTAACTGAGCACGGACGCGAACCTTTATTACTCTAGAGGTATCGGTAAACGTCGGTACAGAGATCTTGAGCCAGAACTCTTCTTGCTATACTACTTAAACCAACCTATTGTGTCTTAAGATATGATTGAAACAGTGATAATTGCACTTAAAAAATATGTGGAACAATTGGAAGAGTTGTACAAATTAGAATATGTATATCAGTTACCTAACATTTACCTGATGTAGAAGAATTACCGCCGCAGTAGGGTTTCATTCTGTTTTCTTTTTTAAAGTCTAAACGGCTTATTTAAAAAATGTATGCATGATAAGAGATATGTTGTCCTTCAAATATATTTTAATGCATCAATTTTTATAAATCTTCTCGACTTGAACAGTAAAATCTTAGTTCTTGGTTTATGCTCATTCGTTTTGTGTGACATTAGAACATAAAGAAATATATAGAAATAAAATGCGAATAATTTGTGACAAAATATAGTAGGAAAAAAAATGAAATCTACTGACATATTGCTCAATGTAATCAGTATACATGTCATTCTTCTACTTATTCCACAAAAATCGAAAACCATTATATTAAAATTGCTTTATTTATTTGTGAATTATTCGAGGTTCAAACTTATAGGTTTACAAAGAGGCTAACAAGCATGCGAATAGAATTCATAAATATCAACCGATATTAAATGTATATTAGGAAGGCAAGGATTTCATAAAAGACGTAACATATAACCCTTTCTTCGACATTTCTGCGTTAACATCTCGAGGCTAAGCAGCGACTGAGCAAATGTTATCGAAGTTAACAAAATTGTTGATTCATCTTAAAGATGGCAGCACTCTCGATGATTTTCAGAATCGCAAGGCACTGAATACATGGGTATGCCTAGTCCATTTGTTTCTAGTCCACGGTTATACGTACATTATAAGCAAAATACTAAACATAGACTTATAGAAGTAAGTCCGTATTTAGAACTCGCTCTGAAAGTCACTAACAGAGGTGCTCTTAGTTAAAAGTCACTAACAAGTAATAAAAAAATAACAAGTAAAACAAATAAAAACAAATTTAAAAGCGTGCTATTAGCACTAAAAGCGAATTCTGAATACGGGCTATAGACTGCGCCCTCTTGCGGAGAAGCTGAAGAAAAGATGTAAGGGATAGAAATAGTCGGTTGGTAATACCATACCTTTCGCACGTACAAAGAGTGAAGTGAAGACGACAGGAGGGCAATGAGAGAAAGTCTTGCAGCTCATGGCGCATTTTTTTACGTATCAGTTATAACTGATTCTTTTCACCGTGCTGAAAACCAGTTGAAAATATTATTTATTTCTAAGCTTCCGCATTGCTCTGCACCACGGAATCTGTCCGCCGCTGCCTTCTCAAGTATCCCCCACCACCTGACGCATTAGAAAGAGACGCCATTACGAAAGCTATTGCTAGCTTCTTACTTTGCATCACATACAAAGTATGTAAGAAGGTATTGCAATGTAAAAAAAGTCGACTCCCAGATTTTGATGGAAATACATCGTTTGAGGGTCCTAGATTTCAAAAAAGCATTCACTCCTTTCTGTCTGTCTGTCTGTCTGTGGTAAATTCTGTCCGAAAACATATTAACTTTCCAAAGAGGCTACGGATTGCAATGAAATTTGTTGTGTGACTTCTGCGTATAAAATTAATTTTTGGTATTGTAATTGACACCAAAACACCAATCCGTTCTGGCACTTTACCTGAAATGTGAAAAATAAAAAAAGAAATATTTCTATCGATAGTCTGATTAAAAGATTACTATGCTCTAGTTCTAATGTCCTTTTCAAAACTTCTCAATTACGCGCAGTCTATTTATACTATAAATCTATGATATGAAAGATATATTTTTCTTTACTATTACCAGCTGGTAACTACGAAAGGTACACTGCGCTCTTCTTTTACGTTGCGATGCTATTAGTCGATAAGTATGCAACCTGTCCGCTTCGGTTTTCCTGTAATATTGCTGACTGATCACGAAGGAATCTTATGTTAATATGCGCTGAAAACAATCAGTAATTTTTGTTACGGATACGGTACATATTTCTATGTCTTACGATGACTTATTTGATGCCAGCTACTAAGTCGATTTCTAATTAATGTCTTAAAACGATCAAAATACATTTAATTCTAGTTACGTAACTTCATGCTCATAAGATAAATGACGGAACAGGGAGAAGCTAAAGAAGTTTGAATGTAAATATTATATTCTATAAAGCGTGATTTTGCAGAAAATTTGAAGGATATTCAAAGTTTCATCACAATAAGAATGATGACGTTTTTCGATCAATCATTGATCAAAATGTTATAATATATTATAAATGAATAATAGATGCCTGACTATACAATTTCTACGAAATTAAGTTATCTTTATTGAATCTGATCTTATCGAAGGCGTTTTTATTCCTTGTACGGAATGGATTCCTATATGTCAAGTAGTGGATTGATTTCACTTTTAAAACTCAATCTATAATATTCTATGAAACAAAATTGGTTCAATATAAACGGAAATAAGATGAGCGTTGTATTTTTTTTCTATAAACAAATGACAGAATCTTTTATGTTCAATTACTTATTTATGACCCATAATTAGCTAACTATATCGCTATGACATACTTTTATATCATATTAAAATTATTAATATAGTAATATACACTTATATTACTATTATAATTAATTTAGAGTCAAAGTGAATGTTAGACACATTATCTACAAAAAATACTATTAAAAAAATGGAATTTCAATCTCAATCTTAATCTGAAAGTTTAAATCTGCGATAATATTTCCTAACACATACATATGTTAATACAAAATGAAGTTGAATCTGAAATAACTTTCTTATTCATAAGCCTCATTTATTAATTTAGTTCCTATACATATTACAATATATTATATTTCTAGTTAATTTATTATTGGCTTGTATGTTTGACGAATTAACGATTTAGCAGCAGACTTTGGTAACATAATAGTAAGAATAATAACCAATATTATACACAATCATTTAATTTATAGTAACAATCAATCGAAATTAAATATTGTATACTTCTAACATTAAATATAGTTATTACACAATGTAAACATGAAACAAAACTAGAATTTCAATTAATTTTTTTTTGTAAATTTTACCAGAAATTATACTAAATTTTATAAATGACGGTCAGGCTTTATAATTTTACGAAGATTTATATTACCATGTCTTACCAATATCCGTGTGATTTTACTCATCAAAATTCCTATACACAGAAAAATATTTAATAGTGGGGCCGCGACATCAGTTTTACTTTGAGGAGCCATCTTCTAGGAACTAGACGGATGAGTCTCCTCAAAGTGGAACTGATGTCGCGGAACGACTACAGCGGCGACAATAGAACATTTTAGTAGCAGTCATAGCTCTATTCACATTTACATACTATAGTAATTGAAAGTCTTGTTGATTTACTTTACAAATCTTATTAGAATTTTTTTCATTGTTACTCGAATTTGTTGCTATCTAAATATTAACTATTGCTTTAGTATACATATACAGAATAATTAATACTGATTATTAGTCTGATTAACAGCGTGGTAGTAAACAATTAGACATGATCCGTATAAGATCCTGTAAAGAGTACGCTAGCTAGTTTATCGTGGATCATGCACAGATCTACGAAGGATAAATTCAGTTTATGAAACTGATCCGAAATTTATCTGAAAATAATCTGTTTCATACATTACGAAATCAGATCGTTAACAGATCTGATGAATCTTAATAACTGTTCCAGCGTAGCACAAAAATGGTCACTGCTCTGAACGATAATCTTTCGCTCCGCATTGAGTTTATACATGTATGTATCCGAGTTACGTAGCAAAGAGTACTGCGCAACTTTGAATAATTACCATGCTAGAGAGAACGCGGAACTAGCAATAACCTAGTAATAGTTACTGACTTTGACGTACTTTACTGCAAAATATTCGTCACTAACTAACGTTATTTTCTATGCTATTTGGGACTCGCTGCTAACCAGACTAGTAATCATTACTTTTCTTTTTTTTCGTGTACTCTGAACTATAGTCCAAAAATATTTATAGACATTTTTAAGCACAACCACATGAAACACGTAAAAGTACCTAAAATACACCCGGAATAGAAATATCATAAAGTTCGAATTAGTCCCGATCCGATTTTTCATTGTTAAGATTAGGTCCTGGTCTGGCAATTCGATTCGAATTGAATCAACAATATAACGTTGGATTATATCTAACTCTGATTAAATTATCTCATTTTGCTCCGATCAAACCATTCCTAGATTATTTATTTAATTCTTAGATTATTAATATTCATTCAAATACACGAAGAGTATAATTTATATAATGGGAAACTGTATAATTAAAGCAAATATAAAAAATTGGTGCGTATATATTTCATGGTTGTTTCGTACTTGTTGTTTATAGTCTTAGGAGCGGGATTCGAATCCGCGAATCTGTGATTGTCGGGATGTTCCAAGTTAGGAGTGTCACACTGTACCAACTGAGCCACAAGCTCAGTTTGTAAAAGTTGGTTCGTTTATGAGTTATAATCAGGAATATTTATATACATATATAAAAACAGTAAGCTGTGCTGAATTTTATTAAAAAGATAATTATCTACCGACTAGAAATTTCATCAGGCAATTCTTAACATCGTCATTGCCGGTTCAGGTTCTGCTACGATTTGTTCTAATCAGAAATTTACGTGTGGTCCTGATCAGGGCCCTATACGTATCGACCTATTAGAACAATACCCAACAATTATAGATCCAGAGTATCCTACTTCAACCGTTTCACGACAACTTATGTTGTTCCTTACCCGGACTCAATTGAGAATGCCTGAATTACTTTTTATCCTAATGTCTTGACTCTCTCCAAATTAAGTCCGGATTCGGTTTACCTGATTTGACATTGAAATAATAATTTCAAAGTATTTTTAGAACTAACTGGTGATTGATGATAATATTAACACATTATTTGTATTTTGTATCATATTTTATTTTAACGTGCTATGAGTAAAGTTAATAATTAAAATATTAAAATACTAATAATAAATTACATTGTAAGGCCTGCAATATAAGAATTTTTTACGAATGATAATTTTGTTTAATAATTACCCGATAAGGAATATGCATTCTATTATTTAATTAGAGGTCAATTGGATAACCTAATCAGGGTCAGAGTCGGCAGCCTAATCAGGACCACACAGGATAGCTTGATCAGGGTAGAATCCGCCGCAGCGTTACATTTCTGATCAAGGCCAGATAAACTTACCAGATCAGGACCTGATTTAAATGAATGAAAACAAGATCTGAGCCTGATGCTAGCCTTATGAAATTTCTATTCGGGATTGTGACAATGTCAGATTCAACTTCCATTCACAGCATCACAAATAGTACATAGATGTGTATCAATAATAACCTTTTCTTATTTGGTTTTAATTAATTATAAAACTATGCCATTACGTAATTCTTATCTTTCAAGTATTTTACCGAATATTAATAGTGTAATCATTTTTAACGGAGTTCTAAAGTATAATAATATATTAATAAAAAAGTTTCATGACTCTTTCATGTCATGTCATTTGTATCTCATCTATTCACCTAGCGCCTATTGGATATCTGGACCATAGCCCAATTAAAATTAGGAAAAGCTGATCGAGTCCCACTCCTAATCCTGACTAAATTTCTCCATGGGCAGATGGAATGCCATGAGATTTTTGAAATAGGATACTCCGAATCGGGCCTGATTAGGATTGTCCTGATAGGGCAATCCATGTAAGGCTTTGATCAGGGCCACATGTAAGTATCACAATAGGATGAGATTTCAACTCGGGGCCTTGTTCGCATCTAATGCGGATAAATCCCCTCCTTTACGACCCTGCATTTCAAAAATCAAAATACCGAACGACATGATACGAGATGCCCCAAATACCGAACGGCTCGCAGCAACCAGCTAGGCTCCTGATTTGAGGCGTAACCATAGAGGTTTCTCACTAGAAGAAAAGATTGGAAAACTATATAAAGTTTCTAAATCTTCCTGATTCGCTTTTTGAATTCTTTCACCGGAATTATGCATCTGTTTCGCTCGTCACCGATTGAAGCTATCATCTACCTACATCTATTATAGCTATACTGATTATAGCTACCCTCCTATCTCTTGTGGCTACCACCCATGAGACAGCATCGAATATACAATAACATTTCTTGTTACTGTTTATACAGATTATTGTTTTAATATACGTTTATCGCGATATCTGTGCTCATTATTGTTCCAGAAGAAGGGCAAGCTGCTTGCCAGATGTTTCCACGTCTTACAACCTGTTTTGCGCCAAAAACCTTGCTTGGTCGAAGACGTTGTATTAAAGGAGTATACGTATTATAATTTGTTATTCTTGTTGTATTACGAAATACAACAACACTTTATTGTGAGGCACCACATAGAGTTGCCGAAAAGATGCTGTGCTCGGGTCAGCTTCTGCAGATCGAATGCCATAGAAGTTGAAATATGCTCGAGTGGCCCTAACCCTCGATATATACACTTATAACATAACATAAACCTTATGACAATAGAAGAGAAAGTCAGGCACTGAATTCTCCTTAAGGCGTGATAAATTGATAATATAAGTGAGGATAGTGCGTGTCAGAGTTGCTGAATTGTTTCCACATGTCATCCAATACTCTTGTCTTCAAATTCACACACGACCATCAAGTGTCAAACCCCAAGCTCAATGTTGCTTTTTCGGTACACAAGCCTTCGCTATAAGAACCAAAACAGCATCTGTGATGTACACGTAATCACAAAGAAACGGTACGTACACGGAAAAAAAGAGTCTGTATCCAAAATGACAGACGACCCAGTAAACCAACTGACTTGAGTTTTACGCGAGACATTAAGTTTCAGATAAAAAGGTCACAATGACATTGGTAGACTTCTAGACGGCATGTGAGAATAAATTCGAAATTTTAGTGTTATATTTGTGCTTCCTAATGCCTGGATGTACTGCCTAACCATTTGGATTGAAGCTTAGAGGAAAAATTATAAGCATGTGGATACAGAAGTAATATTTACAAATGTTGAGCATTTCTGGTGTGAAAGTTCTACATACGCGAAATAAATTTTTTTTACGGCAAATGCATACGATATAACTGTATGATTCGATCGGTGGTGTCTCACGGTAAACCTGTTAATCTCAATATTTCTATATGTACAATATATTAATTTTTTTATAAGCTGCAATTTTTCGAAAAAAATTTATTGAATCGTTTTATATGAAGTGCCTACCAGTAGCTTTATTTTCCGGTTAGGTCGGCCACAACAAATTGCCTAAAACTACACTTCTTCCTTTTGATTGCAAATAATGCGTAAGATACTCCTATATCGTCCTGTGGTCTTGTATAAAAGGTCTTCCGTAGAAGATCCCTTGACATCTTTCCTCGCTTTTCTTTTTCGTTTTCTCTTTTACTTTTTCCCAAAAAGATAGATGTCAAGGCTCCTTAAGATAAAAAAAATAAAATGGTTAACGGAGCAAAAATTCATAATCATAAAGAAAAGTCTGAATCGCAAAGAATAAGAATTTGTAGACTGAATTAATGGGAAATCATAAGTATCGCACGCTTGATGTAAATACAAGTAGACGCTACTAAATGAAATCAGCCTAGCCGTCCAAATTTTATTGGTCGAATATCCGCCGGAGGGCGAAAAGCGCAGTAGACGTAAATGCGAATTAGGAACTCCCGGGAAGTCCTGATCGAAAAAAAGATTTTAGTATCGGACGTTCTCGAAGAATCCATTTATGCCAACGTAACCTCGTTTAATCTCATTAAAGATTTCCAATGCGAGCAAAGCAATATCTAGTTGAATTTCTGATTTTATTGACAGCGACCAAATTCTGATGAAGTTATTATAAGCGTGTATTCCTAACGTGGTGTCCAATTTGCCACATCGTACATTGATTTATGAAATATAATATCATGATATAACTTTTAATCCTGTAACAAACAATTAGGTTGAAAAAGGTCTTCGTCAAAGTTGAATGATATTTCATAGCATCATACAATGCATCAGTTTATTAGAGCACCTGCAGGGTGCATCTTCTAGAAAAAGTGTGAATTTCACACTTTTCTTAAAAAATGTAAAAATATAAACAATTACATTTTATTACGAAGTTTTACCTAGGATGTTTATGTTGCAGTTACTAGAAACTAAGGAGTTGTATATAATTGAGACTTAAAAAGATATGTTACAAGATATTATGTCAAACATAGCACTAGCAAAACAACTTGGCACGGGACAAGATCTTTTCTTTTTAAAAAATGGGGAAGTTTTTCATCTTTGGTTCTCTTTGTACCTGTGTTAAATTTCTTAAAAAATGGTGTTAATACAAACAGAAACAAGTAAGGTGCAATTCTTAATAAACGAAAGAACATTTATGAAATTTCAAAGTTACAAGGATAATTACACTTCGCGGGCAGTTATACATGAGCGATTTTAGGAGAAATCGGCCGGATATCGACGTTTTTTAATCTCGTATTTTTTAAAACGATTGACATTTTTTTACGTGAAATAGACGTGGAAAAAGCCGATACGTATCTTTTTGTTCGTCCGAAATATTTTTTCCCAAAGTTTTAAATTATTGAAGTTTGTTGCGAAGTTAGTGTTTCGGTAACTTCAACAATTAATATATCCGGTTTTATTTATTATAGAAAGATGAACCAACGTTCTTTCGACTGTTGAAAGAATAACCTATAAGAACAAATTTGCAAGTTGTAAAAAGTAAAAAATGTCTCTTTGTTATGAACAATTAAATTGTTTAAAGACTTTTGGGCACAATTCGGCCATTTTTTAAATTTTGAAAAAGGTATAATGGGATTTTTAATTTAATTCTGCTTCATACAAATAAATTTTTTCGATTGAGGTTTCACGGACTTTTTTTTTAAATTTTTAACACGGCTTTGCAGCGGCACATCATGCCCCAGTAGCCGCGGCAGAGGCCAGATGTATTATTCGATTCAAACATGTCAAAAGGTAAGTTCCGGGACTGGATTCCATAAAGGGGGATTCGTCTATATAAAATGTAAATTATTAAAAAAAGAATATATTCTAGAGAAATATAAGAATAGAAATATTTGAAAATTTCGTCCGAGTACCGCTTTATAGTTCCGTAAACTGTTGTTACACATACAAAACTTCCAGGCCAGTCCTCATAAGCAACCCAACTCTCGATAACCGCCAATGCTTCCCAAAACAGTCTTCGAAATTGTGTTCTAGATACATGTATGTACATGTGTACTGGGTCAATCTAAAGATGAGTCTATGTGACTGCAGACATGATCTACACCATGTAAATACACACATATATGTACAGAAACAAACATCCATTCTAATATTGTACATCGATGTACAGATTCGTTTGCAATTGGTATTGGCCTAGGAGATGGAAAGATAGTGATACTGCTCATTGTGGACAGAACCGTACACACAAATTCACTGTGACAGTGAGCTTTTCACGAATAAATGACGGGAGGCGGTTTGTGGGGTTCGGTGATCTTCGGTAAAGATCGTTCGGTTTAGTAACAGCAGTGGTAGCCGACAGAGGGTTGAAAGCGCTAGGGTCAGTGCGCGCCCAGCCGCCGACGCGTTACGACGCTCGGCGTTCGAGCGATTGCTGTGCCGGTGAGTGATGCTTTAATTATATTGAACGTACTTTTCTTATTGTTTTTTATTTGATACTCAATGAGATATACTTTTTCGTTTGTGAACATTTCATAAAGAAAATGTTATCAGAAGTGTATTGAGATAATATACACTACTATGGAGTTTTGTTCCGTCGCAAGAATAACGTATGAATTATCAGCCCTATCAAATTACTACGAAGACACAATTATGATAATTCTTGTGTGATAAAAACATCATAAACGTGACAAGAATCTCGAATTTATATTTCAGGTATATGTCTTACGTACGCACATGACAACTAGCAGAGTTTCTAACATTTCATCGAACATAGGGATGAATGCTTTTAATGCAAATAAATAGTGTGACATAATCAAATCAGAGGTTCTGATTTTTAATATTGATATTTAACATTATCGGAGATTTTAACAACATTATTTTGTACTCTGTTTATTGGTTAAACATTAAAATTTTTATTTTATACAAATTAGTGATTCGATTTTATTCAAAACGAGCTGTACTACTCACAGTATTAAACATAAAATTATTACATACATATATACAATTATACAAACAAAGAATATACATATAATTCCTTCACAAGTCAAATGTATCTTCGAGGGACCATCTTGCTGTTAGTGTCAATATAAAAGTCTCCTAGTCCTTAAATTTTGGTCGGGGATCGACTTTGTATTTGTATCTATGATAACAACTCACGGATTTTTTTAAAATTTTTGTTAAAAAATCGTGTAGATATCGTATAGCGAAATACATGACGATATCTAGGTTTCAAATTTTTTGTTTTATGATATTTTAACTGCCAATTTCTAATGGCATTAAGATTCACAGTTGGACTCCTCTCATCTTCATTTTTTTCTTTGATACTGACTTGTGTTCATGTAAAAAAGATTAGCATTGCATCAAGAACACTTAAGTACTTATTATTATGTTGAATGGTGGTTGTCTTTTAAAGATCATCTTTGTGAGGTTTATACAAGAATGGACGTTTCTATAAAAGCTAATGATAAAGAAAGAGAAGCTTCTTTTCAAGCATTCTTTACGGTTTGTTAAAGAAATTATTTTAATTTTACAATAAACAAGATTCCATAAAATATATCTTTGTCGCAAATGGGGATATATCGAATAAAAATTTTTAATATTATATTGTTACTGTAACAATTTAGTTTTAATTATATATTCTCTTTACGAAAAGTCGATGAAAAATACCATTTTGCATTATAAATATAGACATTTTCAAATTAGGGGTATTCACAATGACATTGATTTAAGTTGAAACTCTTCGACTTTACAAACTGTTATAAAAAATTATTTTTATAACTATAACCGAAAAGAATGAGAAAAATATTATCGTAAAGCCGATGGGGAATTAATTGTTTCTTTACATTTTTCAAGTATTTTCAGTGGTATTATTACTTCTTCGATACTCTTCAGAGTATATGTATAGACAGCGCGCAAAAGTTTCTTTGTTGAACACGAAGTTAGAAGCTAAATTAATATCGAAGTAATCTGTATATCATGCAGTGGTTTACAACTTTATTCTTATAGTTGTTCAAAAACTCCTATCTTTAATGAATATTTGAATTTCACCACTTTAGTTGGACCACGCGTAGCAAGAATGTGACGGTTTACAATTTTTATTAATAGAATCATAGTTTTCAACAAAGCATATCGTTCATTTAGTTTATTCTTATAACTTCCACTACCGACTCAATCACTGTTAAACTTTTACAGTTATTACAGAACACATCGAATGATCATAATTGTCAGAGCCAATGACAAACCCCATAATACATCCCAATGCAATTAACTTTACAAAATATATAGACGATATTATATTCAATCAAACGCCGAATAGAAAACCACAAATATTGCAAAATATAAAAATTCTATATGAATAAAATAGCTATTTTAAGACACGAATGTCTGTTGGAATAAATAATGCAATGAAATAAACGTAGCATGTAATTATTAATAAAAGCGAAAATCGATTCTGTTGATGCTAGTAGTACAATGGCCTCAGGATTCCCTGCGCAAACTGGTTCAAAGTTTCTCAGGAATCTAACTAATTTCAAGTTCACTCAGTTTAGCAGTGCTTCTGCGTTATAGCACACCGTACATAACATTGCTAGGGTAAGGCCGACAACCTTGAGCGTTTATCTCTTCGTACTTGTAATATACTGGGTGTCCGTTAAATTCTCTTTTACCATACAGAATATTCCATAAATAAATACTGAAGTGTTAGTTATCATAGATAATTTTTGGCAATTTAATTAATAATATCTACTTACGTTATTAATCAATGAAATCGAAATTCTGAATTTGATATTCTTTACTCTTTAATTCCGAAGAATAGCATTTATTTAGAATCGGATAGAGTTCACTTATAAGAGACACAAACATGTACCCGTAAGTAGTTACTGGATAAAAGTTATAGGTATAGGTAATGTTAGCTTTGTTATCAGTGAAGTCTTAACGCTTTTAAGCTTACTTTTTATGATTTTGTCGTAGCTGAACCGTAATTATATCTGCAGCTTAATTCAGATTTTGATGGAATACACCACAATATTGGTGAGGCGTGAAGTAAACTGCAAAACACCTGTCCAAACCAAAGTCAAAAAACTAAGGGATATGTTCTAAACTGCGGCTACACAAAGAGCGTTACTAATTTTCATAGAAATCTAAAATATTTTCTAAGAAGGGGAAACCTTACAATATTAAAAAATATTTTTGAGGCAGGTTAACAGTGCCATCTCCTGTAAAAAAAAGGCCGATCGTTCTTCTTGTTGAGCATTTGTTATAAAAAAAAAATTGTTGTATCTAGCTAATACGAATAACTACAAGACTCCTGTGATTGGTGCTAGCTAGATAAAATACTCTCATAAACATACATTCTCTTAACGCCTATTGCCCTACCCTTAGATTTTATGAATCGACTTGCAACTCTATATTGCTCTTTGGTAGATTTATTACGAAAACCAAAAATTATATTATGGAGAGCAAAAGCGGAGAGAAATGAAAGAAAATTTTCATGCTTAACACATTCACGCCGGCGAGTACCACCGGTGGCTGCAGCAAGTTCAAAATAATATATATAAAAAATGCGCAGGCGTGAACGTGGTAAAGCATTAATACGGTCTTATACAATATTGAAAATACTTTTTCTTTGCAACTACACGTGTGTAACAGAATGATCCATTGCAATTATTGGGAATCGGTTAAACTCGCAGTACATGCAGCAGTCATAATAGTAGTAAACTATTATAGTTGAACTAGGATGTTTTTACTTCATTAAGTCCGATCAGGTCTACTATGCACATACTACCAATAGTAGTATTACTAGCGATCTACTGCAACACACTGGTAGCGATGATACTTTCGTGCAGTTATGAACTCTAATAGAAGCAGCTGTTGCTGCATTGTGTAGTGGCTGTAATAAAAGGACTCGTAGTGGTAGCAGCAAGTTGTTGCGTCAGACGCTGTAAGCTGCCTTAGTAGTGGTATAGTAATGTAGTAGTAGTAGTAGTAGTAGTAGTAGTAGATTCGATGCCGCGTCTGACGAGTTTCATGAATGAACCACTTCGCTTTCTCGCGACTGCTAATGGGCTCTCCACGTGACCCGTCTGTCCTTGTCTTTTTAGGACTCTAAAGGAACCTTAATTATTTCTCTCTTTGTTATGTGGCGCCTCTATAGAGAGCGTGGTAGAGTATTATCATCACAATTACATATGCACAAGACATATTATATATTAGAATAATTCAACAATTATCAATTTTCATTTTCATTTCGACCATTAACTTTATGTTCATCATTCACTAATATTCGTAGAGGCAATAGAACCAAATTTGTTTACCTTGACCTTAAAGCGTGGCTTAAAGTTGTATATTTAGTCGTTCTGAAAATTGTGTTAAACCTTTGAGATTGTGAAAGCCTTGATAATAACAATTTTAATTTGGCCTTCTAATAGAGCTTACAATACTCCTTCATTTATTTCTACAGAGTTCTATAGTTGCAATTTCCCCTCCACGCACATGTGAACTAACACACAGAGCGTTCTCCGTACTACCGCGCTCAATATTAAAATTATATTAATGTTTATAGGCATATAGAAATTACTGTCATAATAGGATAGACGCGGGATTGGTTTAAAGTGGGAGCCGTGAACTGATAAGGGCATCCTATCGTTGCGAGTTTCTAAGAATTTTCCTCCCCTATGGCCTCGAAATATCGCACCTATGGAACTTTGAGTGGTTTTTTCCTCTTTGTATTTATTTCGTTCATTCATTCTAACCGAACTCACTTCTTCACGAAAAGCTTTAAAATACTAGTATTTTTTTTTAATACTACAGCAGTCTCTACAGTTAAAAGCTTTATAGTTTCTTAAAATGTTTAAAAGTTGTTCAGTATCTTTGAAATGCCTTTCATAGACTATCCTGTGTATTAATTTAATACGCTAGGTATGAAACTTCCTTTTTTTGGGGGAAAGGGAGCTGAATATTCTGATTTCGCAATCTAGAAAGTAGTGCTTTAGAATTTCATAAAACATATCGTGTCATAATAAATTAAGTGAGCTATTAAAAATTAAAACTGTAGTAAAATCATTACAGTAGCCAAAATCATTACCACAATAAATTGTCGTTAAATGGCTCGGCGATGATAATTATAACAGTAATAGGAAATCACGGGTTAGAGAGGCAGTAAAAAAGTTTCAACATTTTTGATGCAAAAATAAAAAGTGGCAATATAAGATAACTAGATAACCAACATTGCAGTTAAAAATCATTACATTCTACTGTAGGAATATAGAGATATTGAATTTTTAAGTTATTAATTTTTATAGGATGAGTATACCTATATAGTGAAAATTGACATCTGTAGACTATTTATATATGTATATTGGAAACTATACGTTAAAATTTTGCTTAAATGAATGTTTATTTATTGTCTAATGAATTAAAAAATTTATAACCTTATCTTGGATTATCACCGAACCTCCTTAGTTGGTAATGCATGCAGTATTTTTTTTACAATTTGGATATTAATATTGCACTATGCTGATATTTCTTATAAAGCATCTGTGATGCACCAATTGGCCAAGAAATGTTTTCTATCGAATGTTCCAGCTTCAAAATAATTTAATAGTCAATAGCAATGCAGTTTTCTTTGAAAGTTATCAGGACAGTGCCACAATATAAAGTTTTAAATAAGACTTTTGTGTGGTGAATTCCATCGAATTCCATTATTGCTGAAATTATCTCTGGAAAATTGGGGCAATTCCTATTTTTGGAAATGTCACGTTTCGAGTGCCGTATAAATATTTTAAAGGACTGAGTATCGGACTCTTACCAATCACTTTTTACTGTCACTCACTCACGGAAACTCTTAAGTAACAATCAGTTCCAATCTCGTAGCGAGAATGTATTTGCTGCCAACATTTGGCTGAATCCTTAACCAGTAATTTACTCCGAAAGTCTATTGTCGTATTGGCTTTTCTAACATTCTTCTATACAACAAGCGTAACAAGAGGTTAAACAATACATAGTAACTTTTATATATTTTTTTTTAATATGTCATATTAATTATTTTATAGAAAAGAAGTTTGGGTTGTGTGTTTCTCTTGAAAAAATTAAAGCAGAAATATATCGTTTACATTTGTGAATGAAAGTTCAAAGGAAAAAATATTTCTTTCGCTAATAGGAAATATCTGAATTTAAACTTGTATTTTTCTCCACGTGCTGTCCTGCTGAACTACGAAATGCAATACTAATTTATAAATTCTATCTTCCTGTTATCCATACGTATAGCATAAAATAATAATTGTAACTTAAGATATATTTTATTTGATTTCTTTTTTATTCCGTTTCTGTTTTTGTCGCCAACAGGACTACACGAAACGTATTACTATACTGCATGACATTGCTATTGTTATAAGAAATAGAAGATGAGTATGTCTCTATCGACATGTGCGAATACCTATTCCGAACTCTGAGCAAACTGATCAAGTTGAAGTTTATAAGGGAAATTAAGTTTCAAATTTAAATGAGACAGTATAATTTGCAGATTTTCAGTATTTCCGGATGAAAATTTTGTGTTCGTTAAATTACTTGCGTTGAAGAAAGTTTGACCACTTGGTTTATACGATGATATATCGTAGCAAATTTGCTTACGCACTTATTATGTACCCTTCTCGTTCTCTTTCCTTTTCTCTCTACAACCCGTTCCCCCCATTTTAATATCTCATTTCTAATTGAACAACATTTAATAAGCAACAGTCAAACCCACATTAAATTAATATGGCAACCTTGACAAGACCTAAAGTGGACTTAGTTAGGCATTAACACTAGATTTATGGAACCTATCAATGCGATAGATTTTATATTTCATGTTTAAAGTTACAGAAATCATAAATATTATTTTTTAAGGATTAATATGGACTTTGATAATGAATCTAGATATCTTGATAAATCTAGTGTTAAGAGGGAAAGTGAAAATAAATTAATATGGATGCTCCCATAACGCCCAACCATGCCCTAATTAGACAATCGTCGGGGAAATTTTTATTGTGAAAAGTTTGTCAATGCGTGCAAAGGACCCATATTTTATCCGGACTGCCCTGATAATTTTCTACGTGGTTAGTGTGTCGTGGAAAGTTCAGGGATGTTCACGGGGTACTCGAGGGTCGACCCGTTCAGTTAGGTATCGCAGCGAGTACCTTCCCTCATAGAAGATTCACTAATTCAAAGTATTTGCGCTTAAAAGCGAATCACTGAGCAATAAATATTGCACGGTGGAATGGCGCAATGGTAGAACGTAGAGCGAGGAACTTAACCCAGGGCTCTAGGCTGATCCATGTGGATATACGTCACGGCCTTACAGGATGAGGGACAAATGCCCAATCGCATCCACTCGCCATCTATCGTTGTTCCACGCGAATTACTCGTCCTGCGATTGGCGTATTCCTATGTGGTACTATAAATAAATTTGCTAATCTTGCGACAGTAATACCATAATTTTCGAAAAGGAATTTCTGTTAACAATCTATCGTACACAAAGAACATTCTGTAGAAACTATTTCTCATAAAATGTATGAACAACTAATACTAACAATAAGTATAACATGGTTGGAGGTTTGAAATATAATAACATTTGCAAGTTTTGATTTTAGAAACGAAGAAAAACTATCATTGTAGACCGAGAGAATCGGTAGAGTCTCGCGCCAAGTACAGTCAACTGGCTGTAAAGGCCACGGCCCACTGAGACTTTTTGCTCGAGCCAACTTTTATGCTTATATTTCCAATGAAATATCTTATAAACTACTGTATGTATATGAGAAAAAGTTATGAATCTATTGCCACAAAATTTAATGAGAATGATGTACGAGATCGAAGCGTATTGAGAGGACGAGCGAGATAATTTTATTATAGTTTCGTCATCGTCTTGGCATATCCATTTACTCTGTCAAGGGGTAGCGTTCACACCGAATTTTTAGATAATATAAGGCTGCCTTCACAATAGTATATATCTATACATGTATAAGCCATTAGTCCGCACGAAAGATGATACTGATTTTCGTGTACAATGTACGCGTGTGTATGTGCGCCTTTTTGTGCTTTGACGTAATTCCTTGTATTTAAGATGACAGATTTTGAGATCCAGGGTGTCCAGGTGTCCCTCTCCGTTGTTTCTTACGTTTGGTTAACGGATGTGAAATTCCAGGGTTTCTCTATGTTTCTATCCATAGTTTCTTGCATCTAGTTTGATGACCGAGTGAATCGAGCGCATTCGACACAATAAATTTACAAAATGACGATAAGAAATTTTGAAAGATATTTCAAAGAAAATATATACCATCCAATCCACTAAAAAACTTTCGCGTGGAAAAAATTCGCCAGGTACAGAATTTCTGTGAATTGTCCTCTTTAATAAAAATACTGATATCACATTATAATGACAAGTACAAAGTTACTACATGTTTGCTTATTATACGATCTAACACAAGTTTATCATTTTCATTATATTTACTATATTTCCTATGTGTTACTACTGCTTATTATATTTAATTATATTGTAATAGTAATTTAATAATTAATAAAACGTTAGGAGATTCCTTATCGAGTGCAACTTGGTGAGTTCGTAATAAAAGTTTCACAGTATTGACTTCGCGGGGACTGATCCGTCACGTAGTACTCGATAAGGAATCTTCTAACGTTTTATTAATTATTAAATAACCATTAAATCATAATTAAATGTAAGACGCAGTAGTAATACAAATGAGTAGCGAAGAAATTATAGGAAATTTGGTAAATACAATTAAATTGATGAACTTGTGCTAGATCGTATAATAAGCAAACATAGTAATTTGGTATTAAAATGTGATTTCAGTATTTTTTTTAAAGAAGGAATTCACAGCAATTCAGTACTTGGCTAGTTGTTTTACACGAAAGCGTTATTGTGAGTTACATCTTTATATACTAGTATCGTACGCCCTTTCTCAATCTTTTTTTAAATTATGAGAGTATTGAAAGTTACAACGTATATATCTCATGTGCAAATGATGAAGTAACTTGACAGCTAATGCATATGGTAATAAAATATGAATGAAAATGCTAAAATACGAATCGGAGATTATTTATTTTGTTTGCCGACGTACTTCTGCATCCCCTCGTTTTTTCGATTTCTTCTTATCATTTGCGCCTAGAGAATCGGTGAAACTGCATTTCAAGCTTCTTTCGTGTATTTTATCTGTCAACTTGACTTCGGTATAAACATAGCCATTTTGGGTGTCACAAAACCTGAATTTACTGATTTAAAAGATCTTTTATCTCTAAAATATTATATGAAATTAGTAAACTGAATCTGCCGCTATTGTCCATTTTGGTAATCTATTCTTTTCGGAAGCTAACTGCGCGAACTCAGAGACTGGATATAATGATCAGCATAGCTTTGGAGCAATAAATACATACACTCGTGCCAAATAAATTCCAAATAAAAAAATATTGCATATAATGATATAAAAAATGAATGGAAATGGCACAAGGGCAGAGGTACAACCACAAGGTAGAAAATGGTTGAAAAGTAAAAAAATAAAGAAAGGTGAGCTAATGGGAGGAGAATATATGTATACACAGAAGTGGGTTGAGAGAATAAGGACAGATAAGAAAAGAGGTAGAAAGACTTTAATTTTACATTCCGAAAGCTAGGTACTTCTTTTTAAGAATGCAGCTACCATTCACACTGAATGCGGACGCTTTTTATTAATATCTTATTAAACTATTTTGAAGATTACTACAACATTTATACATTTTGTTGTCCGTCCGTAGTCAGGAATTCTATTTCTTTTATTCCGCTTCACTTCGCCTTTTAGGTCACGGTAAATTCTGTAATACAGGATTATTTAGATACTCAATTATATCTTTATTTTGATGCAATTCTAGAATAACTATATTTTTTAAATATTTTGTTTCTATTCAAGCATCCCATCAAGAATTATAAGGAAAAATTTTAACTTTGTATTTTCATTATCTTCCAATTAAACCAAAAGAGCATTGAGAAAAATATAGACAAAAATTTAAGCGAATCGCTCTAGTACAAATTTCCTAGTTGTTTCTCCACTGACGAAAAGGCCCTGGCCGGGCTGAGACTAAGCATCCCTAATAATGGGAACGCAGCTTGGACCCAGCGTGGGCTGCACCACAGCGTCCAACCACTGTTAGACCCGAATTAGACTCTCGCTGAGTACATCAAGGTATACCAGCTTAAGTTTACGTGGCAGTTCCCCTTGGTAAGACCTCGGCAGTTTCCAGGGCGAATTTTCCGTGTGAATTTCTAGTCGAAATTACCTAATCACTTCTTTGATAACGAAAAGGTCCCAGCCGGACTCTGACTAGGCATTCCCAATAATGAAAACATAATTATTACCTGGCGTGGCCTGCACTAATACGCCGAGCTGCTAAACTAAATCACGATTTGTTCATTCGCAATTATATAAGCCTTTCTGGGCCTTAATTAGGAGTTCGCCAGTAGCCCAAGAGTTAATAATATAAATGGAGTTCATATAGTTCCTTGTTGCAGTGACAGTTTATTTATTAGCCCTCATCAATTTCCAGGATCGAATTAGTGTGTTTATTTATTATGAATTTTCAAAATTTATTTGCTGTGAATATAATGCTCCGTAAAATAATTCGATCCTCTCAAAAGCCAATGCTTGAGCATAACGATTAAATTCGTGCTTATGAAACGTACAGTCTAATGGTACAAGTCAACAATCAGGCATACTCTTTTTTGACGTTTTTTTTTTTTTCTAAATCTTAGTAAATATTTTTACAATTACTTCGTAAAATATTTTTGTAACATTTAGTCTGCCACACATCGATTAAGGCTTATACGCAGTATAAGAATTATATTTTCAGAGGAATTTTATAAAAGTTACTGCATACATATGTTAATCACTTGTAATTGAAGCAGCATGTACAAATTGACCTGGTGGCTCAGCAAGTAACGTCACAATCCTGAATTTGAGTATCTCGACAAGCGCAGGATCACATTTAGTAAACACTCATATCTATTTTTTTTAACATTGTTTTAATCATACAATTTTGCCGTTATGTCAATTACATATTTCATGTTTTTATTTAATTCATATCTAAACAGTTTCAAAAATTTTCTGTGGGAATCTAAGTTTCCTAGTTAATGTCCAGATAAAAGTGGAGAAAATTATCTTCTACCTAGTTAGGACGATATAAAATTTCTACTACGGCAGTAGCACAAAAGTATATCAATTGGGGGAAACGCTTAATTTCTAGAAATATAGCTATAGTGATAAGTAATAGTGAGCATACTACGTTTTTTGTACCGGTATTAAAATAAGTGTAAAATTTTTTATTTCGATACAATATTCGTTAAAATATATTACTATTATGAATTTTAGTAATAAAAACTATCGTAGAACATTGTGATACAACAAATATGATATATCTATTAACACATACTGTTAATGCTGTCAGAATTTTCTAATAGCATGTAAGCTCTTCATAAAACGCTATGATAAATCTCATCTGTAGACTATTAGCAATGAGGATTATTCAATGATTAAATTTTCGTTTAATCCATATTAATGTATGAAATGTAAATATTTTAATACTATTTCAACTTATAAAGATGAAAACTTAGTATATCGTAAAAAATTAGTTATCTGAAATCTTTTTTTATTAAGAATGTACGGTAAAATTCTGCTATAAAATGGACCCTACATTTTGTATGGTTAATCGAAAGTACTAAATCTGTTGCGTCTATTAGTCCAAAGAAACTTTTCGTTACCATCTAGCTTAAGATGTATATTAATTATTAAGCTTGGGAAAAATTAAGGTAGTCGGGAAAAAATGGTTATATTCAGCCGAATGCCCTTAATTTTCGAAAAAGTTAGCAAGTTCACATATGTATTAAAATATATTAGTGGAAAGCATGAAATCTAACGTGTCTACTGTAAAAAAAGATGGGGTCATCTTTTAAAACATTCTATGCAATACTTTTCTTCAAAAAAATTCCTGAAGATTATCTTTTTTTAAACAGTCACGCTAGTGGTGCCCTTTAAGTTCCGGACATCAAAAGGAATACAACATTTTACTTAAAAAAAAACTGCGAGTAATAAAAGAAAAATGGATAAAATAACTATTTCTTGCAGTCTCCCACACCTTGAGTCAAAATTATAAAACATATTATGGGAAAGTATAATTTTATGAATATTTCAATAGTTTCATCTGAAATATTACTGTGAAACATACGAATTATTTATGTTTTATACTACCGTATTTTATATCACATATCAAATATTATTTGTATAACTTTCCACAACACACAAAGTTATTTCATCATAGACTTTGTAACGATACGCCAATAGTTACTTTAAATATTGCCGCATCAAAATATCAATATACCTGTGCGCTATTTCGATTAGTTATTAGGAAGATAGGCCTTGCGAACCGGTAGTCGGTCCCTTTCGCCCAGCAACGTGCGAACAAATATAAAAAATCAATAGTTCCGATGGATAAATTTAACTAAGAACAACGGTTCTGTACTAGAATATAATTATTAATTAAAATTATTTAAAATTAAATAAACGGTAAAATAAAAAAATAATATAAATAGAAGAATAAACGATAGGGATCTTATAATGCAATTTCACAAAGAATTTACTAAAATCCGGGCAGTTCCGAAACACAACGCAATTTGCGTAATAGAAACACAACACCGTAGTAATTATTAAGACATCTGACAAGTAGCCTATTGTCCGACTTGTACTCTTGACAATATTTTCAATACTTGACTTAACAAAACGAGTCGGTTGTGTCCTGTTCCCAAAAAATCTAATAGTGGACGATTCCGCGTACAGCGTAGACACGCGTATTTATAATTATGCGAACTTTCTACATTACCGATACGCGACCGAAACGATTACGCGTAGTGTGGACTGATTATGAATTCCACGATAAGGATATTGACATGCTTAGTAATTCTAAATGGATGCAAAAACAAACGTGCGAGATATACATAGGATCCTCGAGATTGTCGCCGGCTTAAATGTGAATGATCGTCATTTTGAAATCTGCCGTAATTTATTACAAGATCCTAAGTATTATGCAACTTTTGCTGTTAAATATTTACACTACGTTACTCACGTTATTCATTTTATTATTGTTCTCATGTTTCCCCTTTCCGAATTTCCCTTTCCATGCAGCATCAAAACGCGTTTTCATTGCTCAGATTATTGAAAATTCAACGTTTATTATCTCAAAATTATTATATATAAAATAAAGAACACAAAAATATATATATCTTAGAATTTTACAAGTCTACTCCAGTGTGTTTCATACCGAACACCCTGTATATAAAATAGTATCGAGAATAGACAAAGGAAGATATACAGGACAATTAAAGTACGCTTGAATCGTATTCCAGGATTTCTCGGTACCAATATTGGAGCTTTGAAAAAGAAACTAGTAAAATAGAGCTCGGAAAATCGAATTTCCTTTTTCAAGTAGTTCACATACGTCAAAGAAACGAGGATAGCAAAGAGAGAGGTGAGGAGAGGATTTTGGCCTGGTTGCGAAGAGGGTAAGTTAGCTAGAAGGGAAAAAATGTAGGCGTGGGAGAACGAATGAGAGTCAGTGAATAAATAAGATAGACCAACGAAGATTGGGCAGAACCGGTGGGATGACATTAAAGTCGAAAGGACTGCCCGAGCACTGCGGATGTAAATATTTAAGCAGCAAATCTACTTGGGGCTTGTAGAAACCCGCTCACTGAGTGACATAAACTGAAAACTGGGAACGTGCTAGTAGTATCAATGGTTTATTTTTTCAGGAATTTGTATACCTATCTACTGCAAGTATCGTATTGCTGGTTCTCAATTATCGATAAGTTGATTTATTCGACGAAATTACAGTGTTGCTCAATTCAATACTTGGTGCTTGTCCAGATGGAAATCTGAACATTTTGTATTTAGCTAATGTGTATGAATCTTACATTTTTGTCTTTATTCTTTTAATTTCTAGGCCTACCTTTGCCCAGTTTTTGTCGACATTGTCGCAAGCGAGTTATAAGCGGGGTAAAAACCTCAAATATAACCGCATAATTGTATAATTAAAAAATATTTGTTAAACACGTAGTTGTGTAATCGCGTTAAAAATACATGTTTTGGTGTTGACGGAAGCGGCACTGAAACTAGCGTTAGCGAAATACTCGAAGTGAGAAATATTCGTGACACTCTACATTTAAAAAAATTGTTTGAAAAATAGTTTATTAAAATAAAATACGATAAGACATTCTAATAGTATGAGATTATGTCGCAATGAACAAAGACAGCGAATAAGCGAATTAGGATCTTTCGCAGTCTTTGAACTTTCTGCCGATGTAGAACTATATATACTATATACATAAGTTACAGGACAAGTACATAGCATATTGGTCTCCAACGATAGGGAACCAGTTATAGTTACATTTAGTGTTTATTGTATAGTTCATATACTTTAGTTATCTAATTCAATATCTTATTCATCTACTAGCCACCAGTTTTTTTTGTTATATTTGATACCAAGTCACATTTAGCGAGATTCGTACCATAAACTATGCGTGTTTTAGTGTTTTTGTAATCTAAGTGTTTTCCCTGTTTTATAGTTTTCGTAGTGGATCTTTTCACTACATCGGTTTTATCACAGCGTTCGGAGTCTTCAATTGTTTTGACGATCCTGACGAAGTAGATTTTAGCACGTATAGTTGTTACGGTGTTTGAAGTGCTGTTTTTGGGAGACGAGAATCTTATTCATCTCTTCACTCTCGATATACATACAGTTGCATGCCATCAATGCCACTACTGCAGGCCCTCTGAATCGTGAAGCATATGGAGCTTCTCAATAATAACTGGTGACTCTTACTATAGATCGTGTCACTGTTTCGCTGACCCAATTTTTAAAACTCAGACCACTATATAAATATCGTGTTAAGGTGTTATCTCTAAATTTATATATCAATTTCTAAAATATTCCTGTGTAGTCGTATAATTTATTTATACTATAGTGATTAGTTACTCATAAGATAACCAAATATGGTTTTTTATATCATAGACAATTTAGTAGCAGCAAGACAAATTTATGAATATTTCTTACAAGAAATTATAAACGTTTAAGGCAATAGATTCGATCCGGGTGATTTCTAACGGGACTAAAGCTTACTTTGGTGACTATTTTTAGTATATAAAGCTGTATTAAAATTAAATTTTGCAAAATTTTCCGCAATGCTGAATAGCTTACACTATATTGTGTAATACATAGCTTTATTACGCGTATGATGTGAAATTAAAAAACCAAAATATGTTCTAGAAAAATAGTCACTGGTTTGAACCCGGATATGATACAGATTTTCGAAATTCACATAATCTGAGAATCTTTAAGTGTCACAACTCCTACTCCCAAACTCGTCAAAAAAAAACGAACATGCTATTTTTTTACCAATTGGCAGTGTCTTTAAAAGAAAAATATAATATCCACCGGAACGAACATTTCGTGTTAGTGAGTAGAGGCTCGGACAACGAGCGTTATTGAGTGTTGCGATAAAGCTGCTTTGAGAGCGAGAAAGCTAGAGGTTGATGGTCCACCAATGGGAGGGACGACTGTTCACTGGTGGGGATATGTGATAAGGATACGAGAAGAGGGGTGGGATAGGTCTGGAAAAAAGAAAAACCTATCGGCCGCGCGTATCGAGCGCGCTTAAACGGTAGAAACGGGTGCCCGTTAAAAATGTTTCCACTTGGTAATAGTTCGCATTGTAGTCGTTTGCGATAAGAAAGCGCCACAACGACATGTTCGTCGTATACATATGTATAATCCTAAACTCGAATCCAAACCCATAGGTGGTTTCGTTTCACACCCACCACTGGTACCTGCCCATACCAAACACTTTGTTTCAACAGTGACGTTCACTCATGTCTCTCCACTCCGCCCACGTTTCCTCCGCACCTTCCTGTCTACCACAATAGAAAACATTCCAAACATTCCAATAGCGAAGCTGACCTCTATTATTTCGCTTGTTTGTGGACCTACAAAAAAAAAAGAAACAAAGATATGGCGCTACTCCTTTTTACACGAATTGCCAAACTGTTTGCTCAGGCTTATATAAATTTTATTTTTGGTAGTCTATTTAATTTTGAATTATCGATTGATTCAATCTATTTTTCTTTGTATCTTACTTTCTATCTCAATCATTTTCTACATTGTTAGTTTAAATGTCTCACAGACTTTATATTGGTGTTCTCTTGATTCTCATTATACGAGGACCCACTTTATCTCGTTTTTTCATTAATTACCATAATGTTACTTTTGGGATTTCCTCTTGAACTAACTACACAATTCCTGACTGTGCACGCAATGTCATCTGCACGGTCCTTAACCACGTAAGGTACGCATAATTTTTCACTTTTACGTTTAAGAAGGATTGAATATTTGTTGACGTTTTCGATTTAGCCTCTGTCTTATACAGGTTCACATAATCTACAAGTTAACCATGCTTGTATGGAGCCTGAAATTGTACCTCAAAAATCGTGCATACTAAAATTTCCGTAATTTAAAAGCCATTCTACAGTGCAACGGAACATGTAACACGACACGGTATTCAATTGTATTTTTGCAAAATTCCATTGGATTTTCCAAATAGGGAGACAAAACCAAGCGTTTACTAAATCTCTATGATTTTCCCCAGTCTCGCACATAACAATGATATGAAAGCCGGTTGCTAGGGTTTCGTAGTTTACAGATCACGGAACGGACCATCGAGCATGTCCTGACTATCATGTTTCGTGTACCGTAACAGATAACGTAAAACAACGAATTGCCCCCTCCGATATTTTCATACTTGAAATGTCATTACTAATAATAATAATAATAGTAACGGCTCCCCTTCTTCAATAGTCTGTATCATACTATCACGAATTCCTTTCGTGAAAAATGCGTTTATTCGTATCTAAATTCAAATGGAGATAGGGGATGAACAAGAGCGTTGGCTATAGATATACGCATATAGTTATACTGTGTAGTTATCGGTATAAGAGATGCAGTAGCTGTAGCGATAGGATCGTGGGGGCGCAGGTCGAAACGTTATAAAGGGGGACTGATGGGGTGACGGAGTGCGCCGGAGAAGAAATACGAAGTGGAAGGCAGGTTGAAGACGGGGGTGAAATATTCTTGCGAAGCGTAAAATCAACTACCTCAGCATTTTTAGACCCGTTCTTTTAACTTTGGGATATCAATTATGAAACAATTTAACGTTAGATCGCTTTTACAATTTAATGTATTATTAGTACAATATATTGTACATAATCCATTAAATGAATGGAATAATGAAATTACATGTGACTTTTTTTGAAATTTACTTCATAAAATATAATATGCGTTGTTTCTTATTTCAATATTTCTCAAACAAAAATTTTATGGAATAGTATACCTATTTATTAAATTATTATTTAGTGCATGTCGATTAATCTATTTTACGTGTTTATTCAACATAAACAAAGGTTAGTTTGAGGAAAAATTATATTTATGCACTTGGTTGTGGACCTTAAATCATTATATAAAAAGATAAGACTAGATGAGAATTATTAATTTTTATTTAAACAATAGTTAATTTTATTTAACGAATAAATATGCGTTTGGTTCGAATGTAGACTATTAATTTATTATATCTGTATCTGACCTGTGAATGTGATCCATATGAAACTACAGAAATACAACGAAAATTTAGTAAAAGTTTAGTTGAACGTTTTGCGAAGATTTATAAACGAATAAAAGAATGTTTTATTATACGCTTTGAGATCATATTATAATATAATAATAAGAATTGAGAGCATTATTGATTAACAAAATTACTCATGCAGTTTTTTGCTGGTGATTTACGTTTCGTGATTACGTTTCGTGATTACGTTTCGCAAATGATATTAAACGATAAAACGGATTGAAAACGACTTTGAAACATCGAAAGTTGAAAGAGCGGAAGAAAAGATTATATTGTCGAATTCAGTTGCATTCGCAGCGATCTCAATTCAAAAGACAATGGTCCAATCTCCTTTAATAGAATTTAGTTCTCGTGGCGCGGCGCATTTTCTACTTGCCTTTCATCATTTCTTGATTCCGCTCCAATTCTGTTGTTCCAATACTAACCTGAGATCTTTTGAATTATTTAAATTGTTTTAGAAATGAATCAACATTTCCTACACTCCTGCCGCTTTTATAAAGATGTACTAAATATCTCAGCTCAAACTAAATTTAACCAAACGTATAAAACATAACATCTTTGTATTTGACTCACTCTGTTCATAGCATATAAGCTTATTACTTAATGTATAGAAGGAGTATGAAGTAGTACAAATTAGAAGGAATGATGATATTCTGCAAAAAGGATTTTACAGTTTCCAAACCAAGCAGATGATAAAGTAATTGCATTTAAATTCCAATCCATGTATTAAGATAGTTAAACAAGCTTTCAAAGATATTTAAACGCTTCTGATGTAAAAAATATAATGTGCCGTGGTTACAGTATCACCTGGACGCAATTTACTTTTGATAAATTACATTAAAATACACTAAACTTGGTTCATTTAACCTCGACAAAATTTCAAGAGAATTGGAAGACGCGATATTTCCGGTAGACGACAAAGTGAAGTAATATGCATAAGTGCAGACTGACGAGCAGACATCTGTGCATACATAAATCCATGTATGTGTACATATTTACATATATGCGCGCGCATCATCGCTCAGACATGAAGAGATTCAGTTTTCCAACGTGAAGCATAATATCGTCTAGCAGCGCATTTTTATGCCGTCCTTGTGATTCTCACCAGGAAGCCAACCGTCTCGAATCTTCACTCTCATCAGCTCTTCCCATTCCCCTCCTTTCCGAGCCCATCTGCAAAGAATAGTTTAGATTTTTATCGATTTCACATTGAAAGTCAAAATGTGGAAACTTAATGTGAGATAGAGTTTCCATCCTTCATTTTCTGCTGGTACTATAGTAGGACAGTTGTTAAATTCTGTATTGGACAGCAAGCCGTAGTAAAAATGTGAAGCTAAATTACGAGTGAAATGTCTATGACAGATTATAGGCTGACATAATCGAAGTCCTATCGGTAAAATGGAGAAATCCGCGGACCTTGTTAATTCTAGTCTTTAGACTGATTGTCGCTTTACAATACGTTGTGGGCATCACCTGGTATGTAGAAATTGATTTTGCACACATGCAAGTTGAATTCGATAAAAATTTGCATGCGCATACGTATAGTCGGTCCACGAGTTCGATATGTTCTTTGACAGATCAAAAACAATGAAGTCTGTAGCAAGTCACACGTGTCACGGAATAAAATGTTTGTTACAAAGTACGCGTATGCATCGTTTCGCGCTAAATATATACGCGCACCAACTATATACATATGTATAGGTAGTCACACGCGGCCAGACTAACACATGCACATATGACATTTTTCAGGTGTCTGATTAAAAATAAAAATTAAAACAACATTAAAAAATTAGACATATGCACTTACTATCTGTGCTACTATAGGCAGTATATGAACCTGAGATTTTTAGCATGTTTAAAGTAAGGGGTGTGACAATCTACCCACTGAGCGGCCAGTTCAATTTGTACATATTGCTCTAGTTAGAAGTCAGTAAGTTTTGAAAAATTTCTCTGAAAACATGATTCTTATAGTGCATATAAGCCAATCAATATATTAGGAACTAAATGCTACAAATTTTTCGGACTATTAAAATTTATTTATATATTGATTTTTCAATAATTATACCAAACGCTTAATTAAAATGTTTTACGTTATATTTAAGAAGTTTATGCTTGATTCTTGATTTGCGCCATGTATCTCCCAAGCGCGAGCTCGATCGTTATTCCCAAACATTGACATTTACCAATTTGACATATGCCTTAGACGGGATCAAATTCTTTTACATTCTTAATGAATGAACATAAAAATAAATTCAGCCTTGGACACTGATGTGGCCCTATAGACATTAGTGATCGTATTTTGGTCCAGATCGCGCAGAGTCTAATAACGTCTCATTCAAAGTGACATCAGTTTCACTTTGGGTCACTTATTTACGTTTTAGTTTATAAAAATATGGCACCTCAAAGTGAAAATGATGTCACCGCGGGACTACATAATAGACGAAAAGTCTGCCAATCCGAGTAGAGAGAGTCCGGTGACGTCATTGTCCAATTGTGCGGAAGCACTGATCCCTATTTGTATCATGGTCCTACTCAAAAACTATCAAAACTACACTTATGTTTATATCTTGGAATAATAGTGAGCGCCTTCCTGGAGTCACGATAGACTTAGATAATATAAAAAAGTCTTATTGTAATATTGTTTAGTACCTCGGCGTACTGGTGCGCACCAGCACTCGGTACTAGCTAGGTTTTATGCCTAGTCTCATTCGCAACCGAGAATCAGGAATCAGGATTATCAGGAAAAAGGACGAGGAAATTTTTACTAAGGCTGTTCCGGCCCAGAATTGGTGGAAATAGGGGCAGATTTGAATCCGATTTGGCCTGGATATAAACTCGTATACACTGTCGTACCCACCAGATATTTCAATGCAAATATCTTAAGAATCATTAACCTGGATGAACCACGTTCACGACTTATCACATCACGCGAAATAAAATGCGACTTTAAAAAAAAATTCTTTTTTAGTGACTTCAATCTTATTCGTTTTTATTATTTCAGTGTTATATATTGTATATTGTAACGTTTCGAAATTTTTGAGGAGCAAAAATCGCATAACTTTTTTAGGGGTTTATGGACTTGGTAGACATCTTGACAGGAAACTTGATGCACTTGATTTTTAAATTAAATAATTGTAATACGTATGGAATACGAAAAGAATACGTTATTTTTAGTAGGGATAACGATTTTTATTATCCCGAGGTGTTAACGTCAATTTTTGATTTGATATTTGATTTATTATTTGATTTGACTAATTGAATTAGCGGTTTCTTCAAATATTGATTTACTGGTTTTTGTATTGCATTTGGTGCGTGCCGGCTGATAGCGGTTGGGCACTTGTTAGTTTTGATTTCAGTCGCAGAACTAGAGTTTGGATTCTAGGAATGTTAAAGGTAATAATCTCTAATATTATTTCCTCATGATTGTCGCTGTGACTAGATTCAAGGGAATTATGTTATATTAGAAATTTAAAGGTCCTATTTTCTCTTTCCTTTTTTTTTTGTTTTGTTCCTGTTTTGAGCAATTTTAGGAGTGAAGGCGTTGTCTCAGATACAATTATGCACATCCACACTGCGCTATACACACTCATGTGATGCATCGTGATAAAGTATTTGAGCTCGCCTTATGCCCTTTGGGGATACAGCATAGTCATTATATAAAATTGCTGTTCATAATTTTATCGGAAGTTACAGCATACTGGCGTTCGCTATTCAGCCGAGTCCGCCGTGTAGAGAAACATTGTCAAAGTTCTGAGGGGAGCACTGCGATCTACTTTAGAAACTTCAGTTGACCCCATATTGATTTTAATCTATTATCTTCGCCATGATTAGTCAATTCGCACGTAGTGCCATAGTTAATAGATAGGCAGAGCGCCACTAGGGCTACCGTACTAAACAGGCACATCCTCTGTTCCTCACAGGCAGGTCAGAGAGAGATAGGAATAGACAACAAGTATAAGACGCTTCCCTGACAATCCTTTCCTCCAATACCAATATTTATATTAGACGATTATAATTGACGCACATCACACAACTGTTGTACCTGTCACTGATAATTTAATAAATTTTTGTTATTTTATTTTACCATTTAATCCTGTGTCGCCTAAGTTCTTAAAGACGCCAGCCCCGAGCACTTACCTACATCCCATTTCGTAGACTCTTAAGGAGCGTACGAAATTGCACTATCGACAAACGTAACAATATATGTATATATCAAAAGGAGATGGGCAGCTGGAATGACCAATATAGAGACTTAATTATGGTTGAAAAGTCCATCGTAGAAATTGCACACATTGATGTAACTCTGTATTTATTCATCCACTTCCTGAATTTCGGAAAGAACGCTGGTCGGAAAGAACATCTGATCAACACTTTGATCATGACTTGAAATACGTTAGACTTGCCTAATGAAGCCGTATTGATATGAAATCAGATTCGCATCAGGCTGGTACAGGGTGAATCTGATCAGGCATACCTTACTAATTCCTGTTCCAGTTCTGATGAAACAGCAGGCAACTTGATTATATTCTTCCTTGAAACATTTTTACTATATCCCATGTATCTTCTTATGCATATTTTTATATGCAACCAAGTTGGCTACACTCTGATAGTGACTAGCTAATCCGCAGATTCAATTTCTACTCGAGTATATTTTACATGTGAATTTCTGTCGAGCTGTTCTTAATTAATTTTAAATATATTATTAATTTCATGGTTAGTGAATTCCTTCTTTTCCTTCTTGATTATTTTCATTTTTTCTTCTTAACTCTCGATTCCAGTTAGCCATCTAAAAACACTCAATTTTATACAAATTAAGTCTTTTTTTCATATTAATTATATGCTAAAAGTCACTAATATTTCACCTTTTTCGATATTCCCTACGTTTTATGTAATCAACAATATCTAAGAGTTTCATCCTAAGACTCGAATGTTGCAAAGATTCTTTAACTATAAATGAAATTACTGTTAAAAAACACAATTCTGCAAAAACTGTAACTTCATATTGTGGATAACAGTTATGAGAAAATTACAAAAACAGAATACACACTGAGAATCTAATGGAAATTCTTTATGAAAAACTAGATCCAAAAAGTAGTAAGAGAAAACCTTCAAGCCCAAATTGTTAAATTAAATTCTTTACATTTAATAGGGATTCTCTTCTGACGGAGTGACGATAGATAATAGCTAATATGAGAAAATAGATACTGATATTATAGTTGAGTCAATTGTAGTCATTTGTTTTATACACAGACGATTTTCATCTTCAATTCACAAAATGGCGTAACGCATCAGAATAATACTGTCGGTAATTAGATGTTATACTTAAAAAATACTAGAGGATATGAAATGCTCAAACTAAATAAAGAATCAGTAACAGTTGAGAACGAATAGTCTGTCTGCTCATCACACGCTTGAAATCATCAGAATAGCAAGTTTTGGTATACAGTACGAAGAATCCCCTATTCGATGGATTCCACAACAAATGTGGAGTACTTTTTGAAATACCATTCGATTTCAAAAACGAATAGAACTCCGTGTCCTTCCTAGTTCTGAAAAGAAATGAAAAACCGAATAAACAAAAAATAAAAAAGATACGAAATTTTCGCTACGACCGCCTGTACCCCATTATAAAACGAATACAAAGGAAAAAGCAAACACGAGTGTCGTCTGTCTCCTCAAACACACTTGGTTCTCGTTTCTCTACGGTAGCTTTCTCTCTTCAGTTCTCTGGCAATATTTTGTTCTCTCTCTCTCTCCCCCCTCACCCCCTCTCTTTCCCTCTCTCCCTCTCTCTCTACCTACATTTCTTTTTTTGCAGCGAGACATCTTTTTATAGAATGGGAAAACACTCAAGCTTCATCGTGTAACACTCAGAGCATCCAGTTATACTATTTCACACAATTCAAATTGTCTCGTTATTTGGTATTTTCGAACTTGTAAGGATAAATATTTTGAAAAAATGTTTTCTGTTCTTCATTTTAAGATATTCAATACTATTCAATCGAAAATTAAAAAAATTTAATTATAAGCAAAGGATAAAACTATTTGTTGCGCGAATATAGTTTTATTCCCAACAATCTCATTTAGTAACAGTTACATTTCAGCTACATAAATTCCATTTTGTTGTATAGCTACAGCGTAAAAATTACACATATGTAGCGAACGTGTTTGTTGGATTGATATTGAAACTGACATAAACAAATATCAATACAATGAATTAATTAAATAATTAGCGCAATTTACTGCAGGAATTATAAGGTGTAAATATAATAGCTAGTTGCGTGTCTATACATATAAATTTGTCGATCGGTGAGTTTCAGAACTTTTTTTGATACGTATTAGCGACTAGCAGGATACTCGATCACTTCCAGGACGGGTCTTGAAGTTTTTTGATGCGTAACGTATACTTCCAGAACCATAAAGCGGCACTCACACCGAATTTTTCAAAAAATTGTATACTAGGCACTCGAAGTTGCGATGGGCTTGGAAGTGCTTCGGTAGGTTATAGATTAGGTTAGAACTCCAATCTTGTGATGTATCAAGGTAGTAGTTTTTTTAACACATCGGTTTGCCGTTGTGAATACAACACGTCCTGAAAGTGCACGATTGGCGTAATTAAGTACGTTTTTCAAAAGTGACAAGATGTAATTATACTATCATACGGCTGCATCTTTCATTTAGTATAATCGATTTCGGCTAATCTCAAACGATGCTATACAGTATGCAATTTCTGGAATACAGGAAATCTGTTTTACTGGTCTGTAATTGAAATTCGCTGTGCAAATTAATTTTACTTTCGCCAGCACCACTTCCTTAGAATCTTGTCGAGCATCTTCCGTCCACCGTCAAGTCTGCTTATTCAAATTCTTTAGACATGCAGCGTAAAAAATGTGATAATGGTTCAACTAGTGCATACGTACTATACCTATATTACGATATGATCGCACTAATAATTGTCGTATTTCACAGATGGCGCGGTGAGCGAATCGATTATCACTGCGGCTGTACTGATCTACTGATTGATCGGTATTGGTTGGCAACCAATGCGCGGAGTTGACTATTTCGTTTCGCCACAAATCCAGTTTGAACCAACGACTGATTTCAGTCTCCGGTATAATTCTATTATAGTCCAATTTAACCCCCCACCCATTCCCTTGCTTCCTGCCCACGAACCAACTAACGGAATCCGCCTATAATTCTCACTTTACTTTTTTTTTTTTAGTTTCCATTCCCAATACTTTTCTAGCCCATTTCCGTTTCGCTCTAGGTTATTAAGAGCATAATTTTGTGCACATCCATTGAACAAAAAACTTTTTGGCATTCTTGTTCATTGAAATAACTGTAACTATTATTTTTTAAGCAAAGTTCTGCCATCTTTGATAATTATTTATTTATTGTTATACATACAAGCCTCTATTGTCTACTTAAGACGATTGGTGAATATGCTCAGTTGAAAATATTTATTGACGAGTTCAAAGCCAAGAAACATTTACATATTGGCTGATCCTATATCTCCCTAACCCCTCATTCTAAGATGTATGTGAAATATATCTCAGATATATCTTAAATACATCTGGGATATCGAATTTTTCGACGGAAAATATATCTCAAAAATGTATTCTAGATATGACAGATCGAATCGAATTATTTATTCTATTAACAAAAACCTCGTGAAACAGATGCTAAATCAGAAAAAAATGAATTTCTTCACGACTAATTCCTTTATGGTAATTTAAAGTCATCTGATCACCAATCCATGTATTGTATTTCGGTTCTTTTGCCTAACTTTGATGATCGTCCAGTATCAGAAGTCCATCTCGACTACGTCTTTTTTGCAAATAATATTCATTTTGTCTACATGGGGAAAAGTTAGGCATAATTACTTGATAAATGATTATGTTTAAATTAAATCAGTTCATATATTGCAATTTTTCCCGTTTTATCATAAATTATAAAAGATCTTAAAAACTAGACATCTTACAATTCAATTGAAATATGTCACGTATAAGCAGTGTAGCTCCGATAAAGAACTAATACATAATACTTATTAATTAAGTACGTAGTAAAAATCCCTACGTGATTAAGTAAAATACAAGATACTGTCAGTATATTTTAGTTGCACTGTGGAACGCAGTAAAATATTATTCAATTTCTCAGGAAAGAGTACTGAAAAATTTTCTCCGTGTATGCTTTTCAATAAAACTGAATATGGCTAGTGGTTTTTTACGAGCCAATGGGCAATTAAGAGTGTAGATATGAGCGCGAGTATGTATAGTGATATAGACGTTGGAATGATACATGAAAATAACGTTATACGCCAGTTATGGACGAGAGGAGACGTTTGTAGTCTACCGGTGCCTTTCGATTTTACTGTTATTGTTGCTACTGCCTGAAGTATGGACATGCATAGAGTGTATTTGGACAACAGTACATACTTTGCATATTTTACGGCGAAAAGTAATTGGCATTAAATTATTCGTACTGCCATATCAGGTTTTAGGTCCAACGCGCAAAAAATTCATAAATTCATTCATAAGTGTGTCGGAAATTTCACTTTCCAAAGTCTGACTCTTCCCTTTCTAAAGTTAGTGCTCATAAGTATCTATAAGTCGATAACTTTATGGTCTGTATGTCCACTTTATTTTTTAGATAACTTTTACCTAAAAGTGATTCAAAAATCAAAGATTAGTATTCTACAAAAAAAATACTGTGGATTAGTTGCTCGTTCTTAGTTTAAAGTAGGCTAAACTAAGAGATGTCAATGACCCCAAATTTTGTCGAAAATGAAATATTACAATATTTGTTTCTGGCTACATTCATGGCCATAGAAAAACTAGGGACGAAATTGTCTGATGTCGTAAGTGTCTAAAAATTTGTATAAAAGAAACATTTTATTTTTATCGGAAAATATCAATTGTGATTATTTTTTTTAATAATGATTTACGAAGCCGAAGATTTTAAGTACAAGAGATAATCAATTAACGTTACATTTGTTTTCAATACACCAACCAAAATACATATATAAATATGTATATATATATTATATATATCAAATTTATTCTGAATTTGTACTTCGAAACGACATTGCTATTGATATTCTGCGCTCAACAAATATTTGAGTAATCCCGACAGAATGGTGTTCGCTTATTACAACGATTGGAGCAAACAGGGGGATTGAGCTTTATTGAATTTCATCGCATTTCTGTCACGTATATGAATAAATATGCACTAACTGATATCAATAAATTTTGAGATCGATAGTCTATTAAATACAAGTGCTAGTTCTAATAACAACATCATGAGAACTTAGAGAAATCGACCTCTTTTACTTTCGGTTCTGAAACGAATTTCTAGTCATAATTCCCAAGTTGTTAATAAATATATGATCAATCTCCCAACGGGTAGAGTTGGATATGTTAATTTTCAACCCCAACTGCACAACCTTCGCTTCCTGAAAAAGGGTACATTCCAAATACTCGAAATTAACACATATCTTTTATTAAAGATTGAGTCAAATTAGCAAGTTAACAATATAACGATAAGCTATAAAAACTTGAAGAGTGGTAATAAATCTCACGTGAAAAAAATTCCGCTAAAACTTATCAAATTTAACCTGTCTTTCGAACGATTTACAGATTTGCTAATTATAACATTTAATTTGCGATGATTCACTATCACTGCTGTGTCACTACAGGAGTGTGCATGATAGCGAGGTTGCTCTTCGTGGTATCCAGTGTGACCAGTCAGTATCCCTATTATAACATAATGCAAACTGACATTTTGTCATATACCAGTCCCTGCTGGATCTCTTTATTAAATTTCCAGCAAACTGTTAAATGAATCGAGCTAAAATTTATGGAGGATATCATGTTCCGGATATAAATGGTATAATAACATTTGCAGGTGTTTAAAACTCGCAGTTCCGTAATCGCACATGCGTAAATATCCAAAAGTTTATCCAAAAGTCTAGGTAAATCGGTCCAATCACGCAGGTTGAAACTTACAAAGAAAATCATGAACGTTTAAATGGGATAGTAAGATTTGCCAATATCGAGCACTTCCAATTAAAAAATTTCACAACAAAATTCTTTTTTCTTTTTGGAATGACGAATACATAACGTAAGACTGCGTACTTTAAGCGGTCGTGCCTCGAGGCAAATCTGTATGCAGGGTGAGTTTTTCATTTTGACAAATCCAAATTACTTAAAAACAATACATTTTTGAAAAAACTGTTTCAGGTAAACATTGTATGGTTCCAAGGTGCAAATATAATGGTAATAACTTTTTTTCATTTGGTGAAGATTTCAAGGTCATTTCAAGATGAACTTTTTCAGAAATGCATTGTTTTCGAGTTATTTGGATTCGTAGAGATAAAAAGCTCATCCTGCATATTGTATAATGTGAATAAAGGTATGCTCTACGATAACGTAAATGATGACCTGCCTGTATACCGGGTGTAGACGCACGCGCAAACTTATATGTTAAATGCAAGCTTGTTATTTGTTGGGTAATAATTTTGCAATTCACTCCACTCCTCCTTCTTTTAGTGTTTGAGCAAGCAGTACAACTTTGCACGATAAATGACATTTAATTGTAATGTGCGAGATGACGTCGACGTCGCGACACTCGCTCGATGAAACTCGTCCACAGAAACGAATACACGTATTCATGGACATGAATTCATGGAACAGCTAATTTTTATGTCGGAATCTCATAAAAATAACAAATATTTTTAAATAACAAATATCCTCTACGTTATCTCTCCCTTGCTATAATTATTCATAGTATCAGTTTTATTTTTGGTGCGAAAAATTTAAATAAACACGAAACTAGATCAAGTAGCCGTAGTATTTTTACATACAGTGTTCAATAGTTTAACTTCTTTTATTAAATAATATAAAATTTAAATACAATAAAAGGCTAACACTTTAGAAAGGCAAGTATCTGACTGGCATATTAATTATAACTGATCAAGATCTCATATAAATTCTAACGTTTGTCGATAGTGCAATTTCATACGCTCCTTATGAGTATACGAAATGGGATGTAGGGAAGTACTCGGGGCTGACATCTTTAAGAATTTAGGCGATACAGGATTAAATGGTAAAATAAAATAACAAAAATTTATTAAATTATCGATGACAGGTACAACAGTTTTCGATGTGCGTAAATTACAATCGTCCGAATTAAACGTCGGTATTGTAGGAAAGGATTATCGGGGAAGCGTCCTATATTTATTGTCTATTCCTATCTCTCTCTGACATGTCTTTGAGGAACAGAGGATGCGCCTGTGTCAATACGGTAGCCTCAGCGGCGCTCTGCCTATCTATTGACTATGGTAGTACGTGCAAATTGATTAATCACGGCGAGGATAATAGATTGAAATCAATATGGGGTCAACTGAAGTTTCTGAGGTAGATCGCAGTGCTCTACTTAGAACTTTGACAATGTTTCTTTACACGAAGGGCTTGGCGGAATAGCGAGCACTAATATGCCGTAGCCTCCGACAAAATTCTTTACAACGATTTTATGCAATTACTATGCTCTATCTCAGTGGGCATAAATTCAGTTCAAAAACTTTACAACGATTTTACTGTGCGTTATCCTTTCGGATTTAATTCACGCTTACTGTACTGTTATTCACGGCTGAATAAATGTCAAGTGAAAGGATTAACAAAAGTATATTAAGAGGGGGTCCTGCTCTAGTAGATCGAAAAAATTTTTTTGAATTGTCACGAAAATACCTCAAGAATATACCCTGAAAGCTACAGGTAAAAACTTCAAATAACACCAGAGCTACGATGAATTTTATACCTTGGCATCGAGTGCACGACCATGTGTGGTTCTGGGCCTGATCTTGCCCCCTGTGCTTCGGTCGCTTCTCGCACGGTTTCTCTTGTTTGTATATGTATATAAATTTTGTATATATACATTGTCTATCGAAAAATAGAGGCATTTTTATTGGTCTAGTTGGGTTTAGACACCTTGTGAATTTGAGAATAGCGGACAAAGGAAGAGCATCGCTTCACTTTTGGCGTTAACGCCGAAACATCTGCATTCCCGCTATAAAATTAGTAAAATCACCGCTTTCATCGTTGCCGGTATTCACAGTGAAGGCTATTACACAGTTTTAAAAATAATGAACACACTGGACATCAAAGTAGGCAAGCAATGCCAGGCTTTTGCTGAAGTGCGCGACGCGCACTGAACCACGCGTCAGAAGAGAGAAAGTCAAAGCAGGTCAAAAGAGGCTCGATAGGTCGGAAAGAGGCTCAAAGTGTTCAGCAGGACATTTACAAGGAAGAAGAAGGTCTCTTGTATGGCCCTTGAATAGCTGATTAGCTTGGAACAGCTGTAAGTATTTGAGAAGTATACATTTTCTGTACGTAAAATTTTGAACGTATCTTTTTCGACCCGAGTTTTTGAAACCTAGCGTGCAACATATTTTGAAAACTAGTAATCCGATTTTCTTGAAATTCTGAGTTTTTTAGAATACCATTTTCACTCATTGACAAACCTCAAGTTTGCTTCAATTTCACTAATTCAAACATTCATTACAACCAAAAAAGAATAAAAATAAGTGTGAAAAAATTAACATTTCTATCCAATGCAGTATCATCTCACAATTTTATAATTTCATACGCTTTTTTAGGTGTACCGAGGACAGTATGTCATTGACTTAAGACAATTTTTTTTATCTATTTCAGATAATTACAGTCAGAGTCAACTCTGTCGCCGAGGCTCGATAGTTACGCCCCTATAGCGGCGAATCTATTCAATATTTGATTGTGAAAAAATTCTAACATATAGTTAAAATGTGCCTCAATATATTATGAAAGTTTCAAATAAATATGTGTTTTATTTTCTTTGAAATTGATCCCTAAAAATCATGTGTTTTTTTGTTTTGTCTAATGTCGTCCCCCCCCCCCCCCCCCCTAATGTAATGAAAGAGTTACTCAAGAATACATCAAAATTTGATGGTACTGTTAAGAGTACTTATAGAAACACAATTGCATACATAGGTGTGCAATTATTTTTCATCCAATCTTGTACTACTTTGCGGTATATAAAAGAACTCCTTTCCACTTCTAAATTATAGCGTTTTAACGAGCTGTAATATTAACACAAGAATTCTTTAAGTGCACAACTTTAATACTTTCTGATTAATCTTTAAGACGCCTTGCTCAACACTGAGAACTCCTTGATGAATATGTAAGAACTATTTGCGTTTTCTGGGATGATAATAAAACAATTACACACTCGATCACGCACTCACACTGAACCTCACCGCCGGTTCAGATTTTCGATCCAAATTTTTGGTCCACGGTCACAAGGCGATTCCTGCTACCGATACAGATAACGTCCTTGCTTTCTGGTTCCTATCGAGTCGCCACCTTGTTCAGAAGCTACGCTCTCTGGTTAATTCGTATAGTTACGCCAATGCTCTCGGAAGATTTAATATTGTTGAGTTGAGGTCGAGGTGCTTGAATCTGCCGGGGGGAGATATCCAACGGAGACACGTCCATGGACCGGCAGAAGCCCGGGTGAGATACTAGCGCCCCGCTGGAGATGGGCAAATGGCTGTAGAGTGGGCGGAGGTAGGATTTTATTACGGATAAGGGCAGGGGAGGAACTCTCTGACCCGAGTTAAGGATGTGCAGCCCAGCTGCCAGACGATGTCCTGGGGAAGCGACCGTGGAGGATCTCCAAATGTTACGTACCGACTCGCTAAAGAACGCTCTCGATTTGGTTTAAAGGCGCGAATCGAGGGAAAAGAAGAATTATCGGCTATAAGGATCTTGACCAATCAGAATGATTAGTTCTCGAATTTGGCTATTGTCAAAGCAGTCTGTCTCGGGGCACCGACCGAGATGTTACTAGCTGGCTCAGGCTCTCGTTCTATCTGTTGATAGTTTTTCTAGTCACGTTTCGATACGGTATAGAAAGTTCTTGCTTGTACTAGGTGTTAGATATAATTCTTTAAAAAATGTAATTTATATTATAATGTCATCATTATATGCTTCAAGACTTTACACATATATTATGGTATGGCGTTTCAAATGCACGTCACAAACTTAAAAATTTTGCGATTTTTTCGGCTATATCGTGGGGTCCTGTGGGTTGAGAAGAGATTTCGTGGCGCTGGACTGTATCCTTTTATAAATTTTTATTTATTTCCCTCGTAGGAACATTTTTCTTGTGTCTTGGGTGTTTTAAGTAGATCCGAAAGGATCCCGTGAAGCTTGGCGAAGCGCGCTAGGATTGGTAAACTGGCGGTAAACTAGAGGAGCGGTCGTTTTGCGTGACCACTTACACAGTCCACGCCTCGTAGAATCGTTTTCTTAGCGCTAAGGTGTCATGAATCCATTAGCAACAGCGAACGTAAAATTGTGTACAGTCTCGGTCAGTCATTAAATTTTATGCATATTGTATAGAGTCTGTTTTATTTGTTTACCATTCAAAACCCTAGTAAATTTTTATATATTGCTTGTCATTTAGTTTATGGAACCGTCCGGCTCATTATTTTGGTTAAGGAGTATCTTGGTACCATTCGTCTTATAAATATTGTAAAGTATTTTGTCCAGTAAACGATTCACAGTACCGTTCTAATAATTTTATATCTGAGGGATAATTCGGTTCCGTGTTATGTAGAATTTGTATTTTTTTTTTTCTGGTATGATTTTGTATTCCAGGTTCCATATTTTATTTGAAATTTTAGTACGTAGTTCGTCGTAATTGAACTCCTCAGTTTTTAGAATTTTTGTAGATTGTAGAAGAGCTACTCTGGATAGTTTTTCGGAAATATTTTGGCGATATAATGTCAATTATATTAGGAGCTCATTTCATACATATAACAGAGTCCGATTATTTGTAAACGACAGGATTCAACGAAAGTCGTCGTTATAAGATATGTGGAATAAAAGTAACCAAAAACTTGTTATAATAGTTTTTTTTTTCCAAGATAGCTCAGCATCCAACTGGTAAAAGTGGATGAAGTTTGTATCCCAATATGACATTTGTACACGAGTAGTATAGCAGGGCCGGTTCTGGATACAGATTCCTGCACCGACCTATGCCGACACTCTAGAACCTTCGAAGGTGGGTGTCCGTGCTAAGTTGGCAACGTGTGCGCTCACAATTTCCGGAAGTGACGTCATCAAGATCCCTCGATTCCAAGAATTTTTGCTCGATTCCGAGAATTTTACGTCACATTCCAGGAATTTTGCCCTCGATTCTAGGAATTACGCACGATAGAGAACCTTCAAGTTCGTGCAGGTTTCGGACGGCAGCTCTCAGCTTGTTTGACCTCGAACGTTATCTCGCAGAATTGCGCATCGTCGATGCAGTCCTGCAGGAAGTTTCTAGAACTTTTCTCCCTAGGGGCAAGGGGCTACCTCAAAACGTCGCGCGAGAGGACCGCCGGCTCCGGGAGCGATCCTTCGCGACTTAGCACGGACGCGAACCGCCGAAGCTTCCAGAAGGTTCTAGAATGTTCTAGAAGGTTCTCGATCGTGCTTAATTCCTAGAATCGAGGGCAAAATTCCTGGAATGTGACGTAAAATTCTCGGAATCGAGCAAAAATTCTTGGAATCGAGGGATCTTGATGACGTCACTTCCGGAAATTGTGAGCGCACACGTTGCCAACTTAGCACGGACACCCACCTTCGAAGGTTCTAGAATGTCGGTATAGGTCGGTGCAGGAATCTGTATCCAGAACCGGCCCTGCTATACTACTTACACGGCGTAATGACATCAGACCCGAGAAAATCTTTTGTGAGATTAACCTCATATTTTTTCTTAAGCTTACTTTCAGTTACTAACTACTTCTATTGATTGTTTTAAGGGCAGTCCTTTTACGGTTACTGTTGTTAGATGATAAATGCACTATTTATTGCTGTCTGTTAGATAACTTTTTTATACGTAACGTGTAACAGCGCTGGCGATTTAGCTAGTATTCATGTACTAGCTTAACCTGTTTGCGAAAGTAGGTTTCAAAGAAAATGATTGTGATGTATCGCGGTTTATATTAAGTCTATACGGGAAGAGAATTTTGTAGTAAATATTGCCCTGGAACACGCGGTAAAAATTTCCCATGAACATAGTCAAGTATAACATAGTCAAAAATCATCGAGTGAAGTTTACTACGGTGTAGTGATAAAACTTGTTGGGTTCGGGGTAAAAATTTCGGACTGTTGGGGAAAAAACTCCACTAATGGCATTAAATGCACAAATACGAGCGCATGTCCATAATACTTTACGAAATTATAAATGTATGCTGATTGGTGATTCGTTACCACGATTTATCCGGCAAGTATTTTTTGAACGATAGAGGTGAGAGTTTGGAGTAAGTTGTTAAAGAATGCTACGTAACAGTTAATATCAAATTTATCTTTGAATATTAATATAGGAAACGAAAGCTTATTGGTAATTTCTATGACCGATGGTTCCAGAAACTACGTATAAGTAGACATACATATATAGCTAGTACTATTAGATCTATTATGATAGTATAGTAGAATAATTCTGTAAAATTGACCTTACATTTTATATGGTTAATCGAAAGCCCTTTATCTGCTGCATCTATTGGCCCAAAGAAAATTTTTATTACCGTCTAGTTTAAGAGATATTAATTATTTTCCCCAAAATTTAGCATGTAAAAGATGAACACTATTCGCCGTACAATAATAAAGAAATCAATGGTAGAAAGTAATGGCGGCGTAATATTGCGTGAAAATATTTTCAAATTTTTAACATTACTTTCAATTTATGTTGCACGGTTTTTTTTTCTGAAACGTCTACTTGTTATACATTACTGTTTATACAGTTTTTCACTGGTAACAACTTCTATTTAGCAAGTTTCTTCTATTTGCTAGTAATCACGTGCTACCATAAGTTTAAGTTCAACCACCAACCAAGCAAATGTATTTACAAATGGTACTACTACGGTTTTATGGTTCAGATCGATTTTTTTGAGATCGATTCATTGGCACTAAAATATCGAAATTTTAGATCGATTTTCGACTTCTTGAAAGTTCCAGAGATAGATGTTTTTACGCAGAAATCGATTCTACGACCGATGGCGCTAGTAGTGTGAAAAAAGGTGTTTTACTCTCGCGTGACTTTTGATATTAACCTTGTCGCATTACCTATCTTTCTACACTTTTTAAAAAGTGCAAGTTCCTGTTGATTGCTCTTAAATAAATCCATTGAAAATTATCCCTATTTGAAAAGTGTAAAAAGTATAGGTAACATACCTTATGAAACCACAAACCAACGGTCTATTATCCTATAGCATATTTCTTGTACTTTTCGCTTACTAGCTGAGACCGTGCCGATTGATTTGCGCCGAAATAATATTTTAAAAATATTCTTCTTTCTTTTAAACTTGATTTAGAGAGGATTAAGCAATCGCATACAAGAATTAAAAAGAAAAAACTAATGTGATTAGTTAATCTTTTCTAATCTATACCATACAACAATGGGAATGTAGTTGACGATATAGCCACCCTTAAGTCGATATATTACAGTTGCGACTTAATTGAATCGATTTTCATGAAAATCGATCTTTTATTGCTTGAGCTATTACAGAATCGATTCTCAGTTATCCGATACGATTTAATTCGGGAGATCGATTTTTTTCTCACAACTGTGAAACCCTAGGTACTACTTACAAATATGGCTAATCAGACGTCGTTTATACATATAACACATGTTGGAAGTCGTGTTTGTTCGCTTGTTTATGGGAACAATTATTATTTGCTATTTTTTTATTTGTTATCTTTAAAAATATTATTTAATATATTTTTGTATTTGTTTGTGAAATTTAAAAAATTATATATAGGTATTGATTTGAATTTAGCCAAACTCTACTATGCTACCTTAAACTAAATGATAATGATTCCTTTAATGAAATCCTAAATTTTTCGTAGAGTACTCGAGTCGAAAATTAACCTCTACTTTAAATTTTCAACTCCTTCTAAATGCAGTTTTTGCCTCTACATAGCATCTCTGATTTCTCCAGCGTCAAATTTTACAACTGTTTTGCGTGTCCAACTTCACCGAGTACCATGCTTTGATGAAAGTTTAAAAAGGTAGCAGATTTTGTACCCTTCCCATTTGGAAAATTTTCGAGATCCAAAGGAGGAGTTCGATGTTATAAGTAGGAGTTGGAGGCGTAATGAAACTGTAAAATTCAGATTTGTCCGATTAATAAGAAATCATGTTATTTGTGAATAAAAGATTCATTTATCGATAGATTAGAACACCCTTTGTTAAACAGAATTAATTTTTTTATAAGATAGAAGATTTTTGAAAATACCTACGTTTCTTGTGTACAAGCAATCAAATATTATTTTCTTTCAGGAAATCTGTAAAGCTAAAGCAGTAATGCTAAATTTCACCGATGGAGCGGCGCCACTTTCTTGACTAAATAGCCCTTATTCTTTCATTCACAGTTTAAAAGAAATATTATAGCAATAAGACCGCCAATGTTACAAAGAGGAACAACACGTGGCAAAGGCGACGAAGACGTAATTAATATTTTTTAGATCTTTCTGGAGCCGCTGAATCACCGTGATCCCAGACGCCGATCCTTTTCATTCCGATAGTAATCGATTCTACATATTCAAAAATATATCGTATAAATATGACAATAAATTTTTACAAAGTAGAGCCATTTCTTAGATAATTTATGCTATCGGCAGATAAAACTTGTTATTCCGTATAAGCATTGTCTGACCAAGTCTCTTGCCGTGTACTTACCGCATGACTCTAATTGTAAGATGATCTTGATGCTTGTTTATGAGCGTAGCGCGTAATCGCGCATAGGCAGATGTCTCCATTCAAAATTACGAACGAACTACTGATCCGATTTATTGAAACATACACGAGGAATTAAGTTTTTAATACAGATGTCGCAGTAATATTTTCAGATGTCCAGCACTTTTGGCACGTGTGCGACTTCGAAAAATTAATGATGTCCCCTTCCAAAATTCTGGGTGAAACGTTTAATCAACCGAATTGAACTTTAGAAAAAAAATCAAGCTGACGACATAGATGGAGCAGTAACATTTGCAAATGTCTAGCTCTTCGAAGTTGAAAAAATCGTAAGCGCAAAATTATTTTTTGCATAAGTTGCGACCACATGTTTCAGACAGCCGTGTTGCAAGACAAACCCAATTGTTCTTACATTATATAAAATTTGTTGCTATATGTATAGTGAATATAATTCTGAAGATCTAAAAAATGATAATGGAAATCGTTTTGCATATTTATCATATGATCTCTTGAAAGGTTCATTGATTTTTTTGTTACCGTCGACTAACAATAAGTTCATCTACACAGGATTAATTTAATCACAATATGTCTAATTAAACATGATATGACAAATCAATCTTATAATATGAAATACGATTTCTGGAATAAAAATCATTTCGAAATTTCAAATTACACTTTTCTAATAGATATCATGCTGATGTAAGTTTGTATGCATGCAATAGTAACGTCTCTATTGCAAATACGACCACCGATTTGAATTGGGGCCGCATTGCGGAACGCGTTAATAATTCGCGCGATACGCCATGCCTCCAAAGTGATTTGCGAATCAGTGATTCGCAATTCATGAATTGCTGAATTGAAAGGGCGTCGAATTATTTCATGCAAACCACTTGATAATTTCCGTGAAATGTACGACAATGTCCATTGCTTGCAGTTGCAATTTGTTATAATTTCTTGTATTTCAACGCACTGATTCAGCTGCAAATCTATTTCTCATGTCAATTTGGTTCTTCGTGAAATTTTTGTTTTGGAGATATATTAAATACTTTGCATATTCGTATTATAAATCTAAAGGCAAACAAGTGTATCATGAGGCATGACCGTTCACCACTTCACTGCAATATCTTTCGTACTCGTTTCACAATACAAATGAACCTGACACGTGCGCCGCAAATGGGCGTCAATCTTTCGCGGATCACTTAGTTTTAATATTAAGTAATTTTATTTGATCATTTTAAAACTAGTGGGTATTCCTTACCGTACTTCTTAATACCTGATTTGTATAAGTAACTTCTTGCCATAGTTCAGCGGACCTGAAGGTTTTGTGACTCAGCTTAGAAATCTACGTCTGTTGAATTGAGATAATTTATCACTGCAAGAAGTAAGTAAAACTGAGTGTCCGATGGAGATGTGCAAAATCACTATTTTTCACTGCTTGACTACTGAAACTCGTCCGGAGTCTCTCTATTTTCCGAAAAGAAACTTTTCCGAAAGATCCTTCGTCTTACAAAAAGGAACGTTTATTTTTCTTAAATCTTCGTGACACAAATACCTCCGTTTTTTTCATGTCTCTTTTTGTACTACTTGCTCTTTGTTTTTTTATCGTGATAACGGCTTTGCCACGTAAACGATTATATGTATATTCGACGTTTCATTTTATTTAAGTAATGTTCCTCAACTATATCAATCTAAATAAATATATTAAAATCATTTTTTAGAGAAGAGAATAAATGAGGATCAGTTATCAGGCATAAAAGCTTCGAAATCTGAGCACTGAATCCCTGAATTGTGTGGCACTATAAAAACAGATGAAGATTATGGCAATAACTCACACGCCGACGAACCCATTTGCATCCGTAAGCGGAATATTCCGTACTTGGCGATCGTCTTCTATCACCGAGCGCGAAATAATCCGCGAGCCATAATAATACGAGCCAACCGTCAGTTGAACGTCGCTGATGTCTGAACGCAAAAACTTAAGTAGAGTCATGATGCAAATGGGTTAATACTCATACTTAATACACCATTTAATATACTATATTTCTGGATCATTAAGATAGACTATGAAATTTTATGATATACAGCAAAACTCCATTTTTCTCAGTGTGTCATCTTAACAAAAGGACGACACTCACACTTAAAGATTTGGAATAGATATAAAATATTTATTGACAAACAACTACGATCACTTGCACCTTTCAATAGTTCGTAGTATCAAAATATCATATTTTATATGCACGTTGATAAGAAATGCTTTACTTTTATATTTCTTAGATGCACGTTTAGCTACTAAATTAATAGCATAATTAAAGTCCTGATGCACCGTTCGAAATTCCATATTGTCATTTTGAATAAATAGTTATTACCACAAAGTCAAAAAAATAAATAAAAATCATCGCGCAGTCATCGACAGCATTTGATTCTTCTCTTGTAATATTTCGGCAACTAATTAATTTAATATAACTATCGCTTCGTTTACTCGCGTTTACCGAAATGTCATATCATGGATCATCCTACAAATGTGTCCGCCATCATCATTGAAATGATTACGATCACAGCCCGTTAATTTCGAGGTTTGCCACACTTGCTATACATTCGTGTACATTTGGATACAACAGCCCCACATACTCCCACTTTGCACACGCATATCCACAAGCGCACGCACAGCCACGCAACTGTATCCAAAGTTGAGTATAGTATAATGTATGTATAGTATGACAATACACTACTACACTTGAACTGATCACTGCCGTTAGGACGCATGGCGTCTGTTATGGCGTCATTGTACATAGTATATGTGCGTGCAATGCGTTCAGTTTCATGAATTTCTGGACGTAACGTGCTTTGATATAGTGCACGCTATTTCCCGTTAAGTGCACTACTGTTAATTCCGGTTTCAGATTGTTATGTACGACTAAAAAAGTATTTTTATCATTGGATGAAATTGACCAATTAGAGACATAATTTTTTACTGAAACAGTCGCTCGCATAGCTAAACAGGAGTAATTCTTTTCCTTATATGACTTTGAAAATTCTATTGAAAGCATTCTTACACAGTTTCATTGGCATACAATGCTAATTTCATATTTTAATGGAATCTAACAAGAAAAGTTCTATATCTGGACCGGTAGGTTAAAATAAACGAATTCATTCATTAATAATGCACATTGAAAAATATACTTCTGGGGAGCTAAAAGAAGAAAATTTCAAAAGTCGGCGATGATCACTGAAAAGATCCTACAAACGTACATACCGACGGAATTAAGCAGAGGAATCAATTATATCACAAGACTTCCCGTACAAATTATATGATTACACAATAAGATCTATGGGAATCTATTACTTTTTTCTTGCTTAGGCTCAATTAGCGAGGAAAATAATGTACTGCATGGTGAAATTTAATATAGTACTTGATGTTGACTACTGATTCATTGAGGCGGAGGACAAATTACTATACACATTAAAATACTAGTTGTTTCTATGTCCACCCCCTCCCCAACCCCCCTACACGGAAAAATGATGTATTTGACATATAAAAAACTATTTTTAAAAATAAATCAAAAATATGAACGAAAAATATAAATTCAATAGCAATGATAAAAAGTAGTTTTAAAGGGTACGTTTACCAAGAAAGGTAAATAATGGTAATTGCAACTTCAGGCAGTAACTATATTAAAAATTATGTTAAACATTCGTAACGGTTTGCATATATAAATGCAGCCAATTATTGATTTTAGGTAAAGGGATTCCAAAATTATACTTTTTTTCGCTATTGTTAAATTATTACAGCTAATTTGATTAAAATTTATTAAGTGAGACAATTTTCGACCTGTAGAAAAGAGTGAGTATGTAAGTTTTTGAAAATATCTCCTTATTGCATAGCACTTGTACGATTTTTGAAATTTGATTGCAGCGAACAATTCAATTCCAAACACATGGTCATTGATAAGAGCACTGCATAACTGTTTCTTTCCGTGATTTTAATGTATTTATTTTATACTGTGAATAATTTCATTGTTAACCATTGCTCGTTCATAAAATTCGATTTTACAAGCATCTAGAGAGTTAATATTAAGTCTTTCAAGATCTAAAACATAAATTCACGATTGCTGTCCTTTAAATGGACTACCTAGCACGTGAACGCCCTCAACTATTATGTTAACTTTTGAATTTGGGTTGTACTTTTTGTTTAATAATTGAACGAGATACTTTTCTCGTCTACGCATCATGAACTTTTCACATATCTTTTGTAATCGAACTATCGCTAAACTCATTCGAAATGTACAAATTTGTAGCGCCAAGCTATTTGAACTTTTAACATAACTCCTTAATCTTTGATTGAAATCTTCGTAGGAAAAGCTAATGCGTGTTCATAATGGACCTCAATTCATTACGCTCTGTGATAAATGAGCTAACAGGTGCACATTAAAAACATGTGGTCTTTTCCATATAATTTTTTCATTATACTAATAAATTTAAATAAGCATTGCTGCGCATAATAAATTTCTGATATCATTATAAATATTGACAATAAAATGAAAATTGCGTCTACTAATAGACTCCAGTGTTTCACGTATTTAAAACGGAAAATTTTTTTCATTGTCGATAAACTATAAAATATGAGCCATACTACAAACTCATGTGCTATTTAATGATGATCATCAGACATGGATCTAGGAGTTCGTCAAATGTTAAGAAACGGTTTATATGATATTAGTAATTTATCTACAATTTTTAACGAGTCAACAAGTAGAGGGTAAAATCCTTCAAGAGAATATGACGGCAATTTTTATCAAGCAAAAGTTACAATTTATGCTCCAAAGCATAATAATTGATCCCATGTCAGTCAGGGAACTATGTTGAAACCCACACACACGAAAACATATACGCCTGCCACAAAAAACTGAACATCCAAATATCTCCCTTTGTAGCTCAGATGCGAAAATACATATGTTCCACATCATAAAAATGATTTTCATAAGTTATCTAATGTTATAAAAGAGTTTTTTCAATTTATTCATATTAGACGTTGAAAATTATTTCTAACATTTAAAAGCGAGATTTGTACCGTTTTATTGAAAGATACCATAAATATATTTTCTATTGTTTGATTCGAAACATAAGTGCACTGAGCGTTATTAATGGTGTCCAGTTTGTAGACGTCGTGCGGTAAAGGTAGGAGAGGAGAGAATGCAGGATTATTTACGCACCTCAGGCGGTAGACGCCACAGAGAGGGCACTGTGGTGTGAGCGAAGTGCCAATGCATCGCTTATTGCGTCCTTTTCGCACAGGGCTAGTGCGAACGAGTCATCAATATGACGCTAATGTTGCTCTCGCAAGGTTTGGCGTCTCGCTCGTACCGTAAGTGCTTTCTCCATTGCCCGCACGGGCTGAGGTACGTAAAGAGTCATCACTCACTCTCCTTCCTTACCCCACCGCACGGCGTCGACAAGCAGGATGCCATTAATGACGCTCAGTTACACGATTTGCTTCGTCGTGTTGGTTGCCTGTACCTGGCGCAAGGCTTAACCGCGTCTCTTAACGAGCGCCATCTGTTATGTAGAAAAGTAAATGGACGTGCGAGAACGACGACAACGACGGAGCTGAAATAAAATCATCTCACTCGCCATCTCAATACGCCCTGATCTGGTATACTAATCGTATTGATCTTGATGGTAATCGATTCAGAACCTTCAATTCCTATAGTGAATGTATCAATAACTTTTTCTCATATAGTATAGCGGTTCATAAGATATTTCGTTTCAAACACAGGTGTAATAAGAGTTGATTCGGGTAAAGAGTCTGTGCGGTCCGTGCCCTGTACAGCCGGTTGCCTGTACTTGGCGCGAGACTCGACCGAGTCTCTTGATTGCCGTCCCACGTAATTATGATAGATGTTGCAAAAGTGATGTATTTACGTTTGAGAAAAGAATGAGGAATTTTATTCTAATAATATTTAGAAGTATTACTAGTGTTAATGAATCGTATATTGCTGTTTGGAATTTAGACTTTATTTATCTTCTTAGCTTGCACGCATTCTTTTTTTTGACGTGGCGTCGGTCCGCCATGTGGAACGTTCACTCACTTCTGCGCGCGCGCTGTCGTTCGAGCCATCGGGTTCTGGAAATATCGAGGCCTACTTACGCACTCGTGAACAACTTGAACACGAATTATTAAGAATATTGAACAATTTGAAAATGTCTTCTCCAGTAGTATACGTCAAGTTATTTTTAAATTTCACTGTTATTACGAATAATATTCTAATTGAAGTTTTATTCGAGTAAGCATAGTGTGTTCTGTTGATGTAATCAATCAACACTTTCATGTTTCCCTTGGCTGTGAATGAGATAAAAAAGATGTATTAAATAGAAGACACAGATCTTGCACTCCGGGCAACCAACGGAGAACATTAGGATGTACGACACAAGATTTCAAATGGAGATATACGAAATTTTTGAAACATAGGAATTCTAGAAATTGTCAAATTATGTGTCATACATATATGTATATGTGCACTAACATTATCCGAATTTATGAGTTATGCATTTTCATAGCAATATCATTGATGGCTACATTTCCTCTAGATATATTGCTTCAAAGTAATTTGAGAGGCGGAAAAAGTAAAATAAATCCATCCTTGAATTCCTTTAAACCATTTGATGCAAACGTCATTCAAGTAATAAAATGTTAGTTTCTGATTAAATTGACATTCTATTAAGAGGGCATAAAAAAAGTTCTTTTTTTTTACATTAACACAACTCGATTAAGTCATCACATTTATTAACGAATTATTATGTACGAATGACAATCTTTCCACATGTAATTCTTTATAGAATAACATTTCATCAATGGAAATATATCTTTTGTTGCAACATATTTTTAACAGATACTGTTCAGACAAAGTTTAAGAACACTTATTCAGGCAGACTTTTTTGAGCTGCCATTAATAACAAATTATATTATATTCAGACTGTATCAGCTAAGATGTATGCTTGCGATTTACGATGAAACGGTGCACAATTTCGAAAATTTAATGTGACGACTATTGAATATTTGTTTGATTGCGCATCGAATAAGTATATTATTCTTGTTCATTTAAATTTCGTTCGAAAATAAAAAAATATATTTGCCGCTTAAAATGGTATGGGAAAAAGTTAAATGCAAAAATTGTAGAGCAAGAAAAAATAATAAAAATGAAAAAAATTTGTACGAATAGCATACATTATAAGGGAGATATTTGCGTTCGAAATTTTGTCATTTTTCGACAGATTTCCAATACTGGCGGAAACGCCTCAGGTTCGTGCTGCAACTTCATGTCGAACTCACGATTCGCAATTGTTTTGAGGTAACCGTTCAGTCAGACGCAAAACCCGTACATGGTGACTAAAACATATTGCAGTGCTATTTTTTATTACAAGCTGGAAGTCGAAGTATTCCTGAAGTAGATTTTGGAGTCTTCGTATTCTTCGCCGTCGATTTTGGAATAGATAGATAAATATTACGAATAACAAGATAAAGTAGTAATAAAGTAAAATAATATTCATTCTAAATGCAAAAATATGACATTTAGTTTCCCCTAGTATACGTACGTGAGATAAATCATACATTTTGATGAATCTTGATTGATCCTGAAAGATATGGATACATCTCGATGGAATATATTTTGCTACAGTTAAATAATAATTATTATTGTTTATTGTGACTTGAAGTAGCCTATTTTGGCACCAGTTTCTTGATATAATTTGTAACATATATTTTTTTTTTTTTCTTAACTCGACACCGGTGGGAAAATCCGAGAACGAACGATTTGCGGGAACCAACCTACGTTACCTTCGGCCGTCCACCCTTCGTCCATGCATCCGCATGCCAGGTCGGCGCCAGCCAATTCTTATTCCATCGGGAATTGACGAGCCCGTATAAACTGGGAGTTGAGGTAGAACAGGCCCAACTCCACCAAAGACGAGAGCTCTGACGGAACCTATCAGAAAGACGATAGCTTAACGGATCCTTTCGATTTTTGGGGCACGTGAAATTGAGAAACGCAACCGTAGGTGCTGATCTTTGGGGTTGCGTAAAATCAGCAAACGCAACTGGATGCACGAACGGGGGTGAACGGTAACGGAAATGCACGCCCGCTCAGGCTGCTAGGTTAAGGTAAAGAGGGTCAGAGTAAGCGTCAGGCAAATAGTGCGCGATACAGAGAGCGACTAATCGAGAACTTAACAGATGAAAATCTCTTCACCAATTAATAAATTGGGAGTCCTCACCAGAGCTGATGCAGCTAATCCGTGAACGCCGAGAACAGTATCTAAAGGACACTCGGATGGGCACAGCACTTCACCTCGGGAACACTCACAGGAAATCCATAGAATTCCCTGGATATCGCGAGAACAACACGAGAACTTCCTATACCGTACCGAAACACGGCTAGAAAAACTATTAACAGATAGCACGGGAGCGTCAGCCAGTTCGTGACACCTCGGTCGGTGCCCCGAGACAGATTGATTTGACAATAGCCAAATTTGAGAACTAATCATTCTGATAGGTCGAGAGCCTTATAGCCGATGACTCTTCCTTTCCTTCGAGTCGCCCCTTTAAGCCAAATCGAGAGTGTTCTTTAGAGAATCGGTACGTAAAATTGGAGATCCTCCACGGTCGCTTCCCCAGGGCATCGGGCGACAGCTGGGCACCACATCCTTAACCGTATCAAAACTTTCTCCGGTCGCTCTACAGCCCCTTGTCGATCTCTAGCGGGGCGTCGGTATTTCAGCCGAGCTTCTGCCGGTCCGTGGAGACGTCTCCGTCGGGTACTCTACTCTTCTCCTCTGCCGGGCAACTCGGTACGTCGAGACTATCTCCCCATGACAGATTCGAGCACCTTGACCTCAACTCAACAATAACGAAATCTTCCGAGAGCATTGGCATGTCTGTACTAACCAACCCGAGAGCATAGCTTCTGAACAGGGTGGCGACTCGAAGGGAGCCGGAAAGCAAGAACGTTATCTGTATCGGTAACCAGAGTCGCCTTGTGACCGTGAGTCGAAAAATCACGTCACAAATTTAATTGTTAATTATTTACTAACAAATTATGATGTACTATTACTTACCATTAGTGTAGAATAAATAAAACTAGAATAAATAAATTTATTTAAATTATTTGTTGTCATTGCTATTCAATTTATATTAACTAGAGAGTTAGAGTCCGTGTTCCACTAAAATTACAGTGTCCAAAACATTAAATACTTTTATGTACAAAATATATTTTATATACCTATATAGTATATTTCTTGTATAAAATATGATTTTTCTACACGTGGCGTATTTGAATAAATGAAAATGTTGTGTAATCGAAACACATGTTACATTCATAATGATGACATCTGTTACATATGTTTTTATATAATTTTGAAAATATTTTTTTTATATGCTTTTCTGTGGGTATGCTCGGTTACAGTCCGTCATTGCTACTGTTACTATTCCTATTAATACTTACGGTCGTTAATACATCACTCCTGTTTTCCATTGTATTTATTGTGGATGATTGGGTGTCCTTCTCAATCTATATTTTTTCTATTATTTACCCATTGTGTCACTTCAGCTCGTTAGACTCATTATGTATCTTTGGTTTTCATTGTTCGCAAGGCTTGTTCAAGGACTGAATAAATTGAGCTCTTTCCCCTCCCTCTGTTTGCCAAAAACGAATGTTAACAGATCTTGATGAAATCACTAGTTTGAGTCTCAGGTTGGAAATGGATCTAATATTTTTGCCTCGAAAAATAATATTTGTTGAAATCGTTATTTTTGGAAATAACCGACAGTTTTAGGCTTAAATTGGTATTACCTCACTCGTACAATAAGTGATTTCAAACCAGTGCTATATTTCAGCCCGGCTCGGATGAAAAGAAATAAGCGAATGAAAAATCTCGCAAATATCCTTTTCGCTTCCTTCGACCTTGAAAAGCATGACTTTGATTCTTTGCAATGCTGAGTATTTAATGAATGAATAACGAATAACAAAATAAAATCAATTTATAATGGTGTTAAATTTCCTTTCGGTTTCAAAAAAGCATAGTTGAAACTTATCAAAAAGATCAAAAGCGTAGTTTGATTATTTCCAACATTATTTGCATAAATACAAGTGACCAATCATTTTTCATTGTGTCACAATATTCCGTGGTTTAAGAATTAAGCAAAATAATAGATGTGCCAGATTTAATAAATGCAAACATCCCAATTGCTTTGAAATTTATTGTGTCCTTGTAGCTTTGATACCAGAAGAGATCATGTTATATTTCTTATGTATAGTCTACGTTTTTTCCTCGCAAAGTAATGTTGACTATATTTACTAAGTTTTCATTCCTGTAGTAATCAGACTTCGAGTACCTTTATAAATTTGCATTGTTCTCGGAATTCAATTACCGATAGTGGAAACGTCAATTTCAATTAACATAAAAAAGGAAATTAGAAAAAATTCTTTATTGACAATAATCAAAGAGATTAAAAATCCTCTAGATAAGGTGATATCCTTTATTAATTAAAAAAGGGTGAAATTAGTAATTACAGGTTAGCATTAGTGTCGGAAACGTGAAAACCACAGATGGCTAACAAAGCCCAAGCAATAACAAATATGAATTTATTATTAAGTGAATTCAACAAATTATGCACCGTCACGCGATTCGGGATGCGAGCAAGTATGCACGTGAACGTGCCAAATGCTACGCTGAGAGCTGTACCCATCTAACAAAGAATTACATCCTAAATTAAAATGCATTGTATAGTTTAATTATTTTAGTTGATTAAATGATATTATATCTACTTTAATTGATATTTTATCTATGAATTAAATCCTTCGTTCAATATTTTTATATACGCTAGCTTGTGCCACAAAACTGCTGGTATCTACATCCTGTTATATCTGTTTAGAAAAGTTTACAACTCGCATACGATAACTGTACTAACCAATGATTTCAATGTCGCCATAATTGGTGATGCATAGCCCAGTAAATCTGACTTCGCTGGGATATCCGAAATGTTGAAAAAAGCTACACTTTGTGAAGTCACAACATATGTAGGATTCAAATTAATTCAATTTATAGCAATTTCGCAAAGTTGGTAGGATGATTCAAATTTGTTCACATTTCGAAAATACGTCCGTTTGGTTATGTTATGTAACTGTTGTTGGATGGAACTCGCATGAAACTCACAATCAAGTTACATTGTGATCTTTAAGAAATATAAATAAGCCCGATGCCAATGTTTATGGGACGTGGCAATGACAGTTCTACTTCGAACGAGCTCTCTCTCCCTCTCTTCATCACTTCTATTGTTATTTTCCTTGTTGCCGACATTTTTTAAAGCGTGTAGTAGAAGGCGTCAAATTCTCTGTGATTTCCCTACGATCGACTTGCGTTCGCTATGGGGTGCAGATAGAGTTCCCAGTTGGGCAAAGTTTGATTTCCCACATTATACGATCCTTGATCTAAAAACTGTTGGCTACGTCATTCTTTTATTAAATCGAAAATTAAAGAAAGCAACAAAAATAAATATCGGGGTCTTGTGTCTGATAGCTCATTCAGTCGTTGTCTGCGCCATTGGCAACATTGCTATCAGTGGAGCCATCTAGGTATGTACCAGCATATATTATACTTAAATGTGGTCTATTCGTTCTTGTATTTGTGCTCTGAAGTTCTATGAATCTCCTGGAAACACTATGTGGAACTTTCTCAACGTACAGAATTCTAGCGGAATTAACCAGTCACATATACGATGTAAGAGAAATAATGAACGCCATTCGTCAACTCTCTTTAGTTCCTAAGCAATAAAAACAAAACATTGTGTTTCGAAAATGTAAGAATGAATAGAACCAATGTAAAATAATGTAAATACCCAGCAAAGCTTACATTTTTGGTGTAAGGGTGCGTTTTAAAACTTACTTGTCAAAGGATTAGCTAATTTCATTTTTATTTGCTGTGGCTTTGGTATTTATATAAGTTAACGATCTTAAATTGCGATAAATCTTAATTTATGGGAATGATATATGCATTTTTGTGCTAACGGAGTACACGTATATTTTTGTAAGCTGAACTGTTACATGACATTTAAATGCGGCATAATTGACAAAGAAGAGTATGAGTTGAATATAATATTTGGTCATGTAATACTTCTATCTTCTTTCTATCTTCTCACTATTTACATATTGCATGTATCTTGCGCATTCAATTACTAATTAAAGCTTACAAAAAGGTTCTGCAAATAATTTGAAAACTTACGCAAACATACAATGAGCCAAGCCTCGACCAAGCATGGATCAATTCTAATAAGGATTGGGCCGGGATCGGTATCCAGGCTTGGTGTGAGTCTGGGTGACACTTGAAATGATTTCCTCGAGTCAAGCTCTATGGGCAAGCTTGGGCTAAGCGTGATAGACAAACATAACTGTTCTACAAATTTATTGTTTAAAAAAATACATTCATACATACATACATACATAAAAATACATAAGGACCTACTCGATTCAATGCTACAGATTAAAGAAGCATTAAATTAACAATATTAAATTTTTTACGTTGAAGGCGGGTTCGACTTTGGGACCCTGGAGTTTATAAATTGCGACAATATCTATTCGGCTATTAACAGCTTTGTGGACTATGTTGGACACTAGTATATCAACCGTGGAAGAATTCTTACGTATAGTTATGGGGTGTGATTCGAAAATCTTCTTCATATATGTCATACTGCTTAAACAAATTATTTAATAATATAGTAAAATTCATTTTTCTCGTATTATTACTGAGATATAGATACCAAGGATGGGTTCACAAGACTTGGTTGAAGCTCATTCCAATCTAGCGACCTAAAGCTTGGCTCCAGAGGCTTGATTCAAGCTGGACCCAATCTTCGGATGCTAAGATTTTACATTTCAGAACTTGACCAACCTTGGCCCATTTGTCAGCATTGGGAGTTCCTATCAGGAAATTGTGTTTATGACTTTCATAATTCGCAATTTAAGATAGTCTCTCAAACACCTCGGTCCCCTTAAATACTAGTATTTAGTATATTTCTGGCTGATCCGACAGCCTTGATGAATTGTGAACAGATTCTACACGTATGCAGATTTTAATAATCATAATATGCATTCTAAATATAGTTCAAGCGACGCGAAATATTCCATGCAGAAAATCGTAGAAATCCAAAATGGCCGATTTAGATCCACAATCCCTTTAATTTGATTAAAATATCTATCAATAGTTAGTAACAGTAAATTCTGGAGCACGACCAGCGAGAAATAGGCCGTGAGCGAGTGCTCCCACCACCGGCCCAACCGAGGACTGAAGAGGTTTGTAGCGAGGGAGAAAACTACTTCGTGCAAACTCGTCACATGAATATGACTGCTGGGTCCGCTGCAGAGGAAGCCCGACGGCGGGAAAGATCAGGGAAGATGTCATGCACAAGCGGAACATCCTCGGGAGTCTGCTGTATTCACGTATTTAAGTTACTGCTGTATACGTATAGCTTCATGCCTCTGCGCACATGACTTATTTTTCAAATATTCATTTTATATAATTTCGAGAAGTCTATTAATGACTTTTAATTCGAATATCCAGTATAGTAAATTCAATACTAGTTCATATAATCTTTTATAAGAATCGCCTTTTATGGGATATCAAACTATAGTCGGGCTACGAGTTGAATATGCATTTTTTTGACAGTTGGTAAGCAATGCAATCCTTAGAAATTACACGTGATTTATATGTTATAAAATATATTTATTGCACGATCAATCACTGCTGAAGACTTCATTGTTTTGGATTTATCGAGAAAAACATGTCGAACTCGTCGACCGACTATAGTTAACTAACTAATTAAATCTAATTTTTATAATAGGAACTGGGAAAATACATTGAAAATGTTGATTATCTTCAACATAAAATCATCATGTAAAAATATTATGCAATTTTTATATTTATTTTACATCAATATTTTAATATCGATCAAATTAAAATACTCTGGGATAGTTATCTACCAATTGAAGGTTTGACCTTTGTGACTACATCAGCGAAAAATTGAAAGATTTGTTCTTGAGGTCAGTGCGGCATGTTTGCACACAATCAGTGTAGTTAAAGGTTAAAATACGTGTGAATTGAGATATAGTCGGTCCACGAGTTCCATGCGGTTTTCCATAAAATGACGTAAATATATGGGAAAATAGAAAAATAAAACGTATTTACTGTAAAACCATGCATATGCATACTCTGTAACAAATACTTTATGCAGTGACACGAATGCTTTACTGGGAACACCGCCATTTTCTCCGAGAGCGTGAATTTTTGAACACCCTTTATACGTTCCAAATATCTACAATACCTTGGACGGCTATTATCTCAATCAGCTGGAAACAGTCGCCTTAAACCTTACATATTATCGATTAACTATTTATGTCCGGTATAGTAGAAAGATAGTAAAGGGGAACCGTATATTCGCCCGTCTTTGTGGCCCTCAACTAGGATTTTTTGTGAACTGTTAATAGAGCAAAAAAATAACATTTCGTATGGAATAATAAATAAATATTTTAAATATTTACAAGAAAGACGCAACATAATTGGAAAGCTATACACGAAACATACTAGGATAAATTAGTGCTAAAATTATGAACAAGTCTTATATACACGTTGGAATCTATTGTATCATTGTCGATCTATATTAATATATCAAAAAAAACGTTTAACTGTAATTAAATAACTTTCCGAGACGAATTTGAAATAAATGATTACGATGAAAATTCTATACTGATTGGCATACAATATGCATGAGTAGAGAACATAAACATTGTTAAGCATATTATTTATTTGCTATTCTATACGATAAATTATTTGTGCTGCTCTACCAGTAGATTACGAAAAATTCTAGTACATTTGTTTTATTACTTTCACAACCTGTATCTCGGAAACTATAAGTCAACTCAGTCATAAATTTGTTCTACAGTTACACCTTATTATAATCTATCATTTAGTACTACATTTATTTAAATATCGAGGACGACCTGAACCGGCAAGAAACAGTTGTTTTACGATCACCTTTAATCGTTATGTCCACCTGTTATTTGTTTTTGAATCGAGAGCGACTGAAATTGTGTTTAGTAAAACTTTTTCTCCTACGTGGACAAGAAAAGAAAGACTATGTGAAAAGAAAAGGTTACCGAACACAAGTCCACCCAATCGAACCTGTCGTTGAATTATTTTTATCAAGGGATTGGACTATTTTCTTTTCTTTGCAACCAAAGTAGTTGGCGATATATTGAATTTAGCAACAGCTACGAGGGGTTCCTGGAATACTCTTTGGATGGAGAGCGTCGCTGGTGAGGAGATTTTGATGGCGGGAGACGCAATTTAATTTAAAAATGATAAACCAGAGCACACAAATGCCTATCCGACGATATAGTGGAAATTTCTTAGGTTTTTTGTTTTTATGAGAATAACGTTTTCAATTTCATACGTATTCTGAAATTACAAGTACATTTGTTAAATTGATGACTACCGATTATTTCATTCGTATTTATTTCTGCAGCAAAGCTGAACACAAGAACTGTGCTTCATGAAGAATAAATATTCAATTTCTGTCGTTTGCGGCGATTATTTAATATTTACTTACCTACTAAATGCATAAGCTGCTTACTATTCGGCCATCCGCCAGACTTTTTACGGAGGAACGAATAAATTCGTAGAAGTAAATACATAGACGAATTCCACAAACGAAACAGAAAAAGAATAACAAATCACATAATGTGAAAAATTGTGTTTCGCATTGTCGTCATTTTTGCAAAAAAAATATATTGCTTTTTGTAATATAAACAATTATTTACTTCTTCGTACAATATGGCGTAAATATTCTTGGAAAGTAGCTATATCTCACTCACGATGCGACAGTGGGAACTTCATTACTGCTCTTCTCCCACTTCCGTGACACATGAGATTTATTAATGTTTCATCAAATTCTTTTTTCTGAAATGACGAGTTTTTATTTTCTCCGTAAATGAAAATTGTTTGTTTTATTACACTACGTGCACTTCCATTATGATATAAAAATTCGCAATAAAGTATGTCTTATAATCTACGGCTATCAGAAGTTTATCTCCTAGATATCTGTGCTGTTTTCTGAAATTCCGTCTCAGGCTCTTTTATACATTTATTCAATCTGCATGTTCCTTTATTACGGTTTGCGTAGAAAAAAAATGGGAAAAGTATGGCCTTTCCAAAAGCACGTTTTATATAGATTATTATATGGAACATAATTCCAAATATATTATATTAAATAAGAAAATCCATGTTAATTCGTTTATCAAAAATTGTGTTCGCTAAAGGGCAGTTGATATTCACTTTGCTATATTGAATTTCATAATTTTTACCTCAGATTCGTTATCAGCGATCCCAAAAAAATCCATATACAAAGTTTTCTTTAGTGATTTCATCTATAACATACAAAACTTCATAATTAAATGAACACATACTGATATTCGTTTATTCATTAAGGCGGAAAGGAACTTACTTTTTTATGTGCCAGTATATCACACAGACAAGAGCTGCAAGCGAGGAAACTTCGCACCCAAAAATATCCATCTAGAAAGCACTGTCACTCAATTGATTGCACCAACTTGAAGCCTTCCGATAAGAAGACTTTTGATGCAAAGCCTGATTTTTGAATAATTGCTTCGAAAATATATAAAACACAAGCGAATATCTATAGTGACAGCCTAAAGACGTGTCATGGCGCCACGACAATTCCTTTGCCCTTCCCTACCCAACACTTAGCACACTGTTGCACAGAACCAATGATGGAAGTCGAAAAAAAAGGGGCACGCAGGGAAAATTTTACGCGTATCAACTTTACACCTTAGCACTGGGACCTGCTAATTAAAAAATTTACAATTAATATGTATAAAGAACATGTAACTGAAGATAGCTTGAGAGGAATGAGCACCACCGGCGCACTTTGGCACTATCCATGCTACTACTAGCGCTCGCCGTGGTGAATGGTTGAAGTTTTAGGCGAGGGAAATCGGCCCATTGACAGCTCCCTATATTCGCATCCAGAAATTTCGAAATTCGCTATACGGTAGCAAGTCCCAGTGCTAAGGTGTAAAGTTGATACGTGTAAAACTTTCCCTGCGTGCCCCTTTTTTCGATTTTCATCGTTGGTTCTGTGCAACAGTGTGCTAAGTGTTGGGTAGGAAACGGCAAAGGAATTGTCGTGGCGCCATGACACGTCTTTAGGCTGTCAGTATCGATATTCACTTGTGTTTTATATATTTTCTAAGGAATGATTCAAAAATCGGACTCCGCAGGGAAAGTCTTCTTGTTGGAAGGGTTTAAGTTGGTGCAATCAATTGAGTGACATTGCTTTCTAAATTAACATTTTTGGGTGCGAAGTTTCCTCGCGTCCAGCTCTTGTCCGTGTGATATACTAATACATAAAAAAGTAAGTTCCATTCCGCCTTAAGGGGTTAACGAGTAAAGATCAATCACGATTCGAAAGATGCTTCCAACAGATCTTAGTTTGATGCTTCCTACTGTATTTTAGTAACATTATTCATTACATACATAGAGTTAGAGTTGTGACTTCATATTTGTACAGTATTGCATAAAAAAAATGTCATACACTAAGAGAGAATGTAGCTTCAGAATGATTAATAATAATGTGTACTATAAAAAAGAAATAAATATACTCTTCATACGGGTTTTATTACAATTAGATTCATTTAATGAAAAATAGATTTTTTGTAATAGGTATTTCGATAAAATCTTTGATTATATACAATAATTCATTGTTCAATAAATTCAGCTAAACTTCGTTCAGATAATGAAATTCAGTTGATTCTGTCTACTTATTTTCTTTCACTGTAGGAATGAGTATGAATAGCAATGACTTATAAAAGTACACTTAGTTTGGGCTGTACCTTAAGTTATGCCTACATAGTTTTGGTGTTGAGCAGCCCTCAAGTCGGGTTACCGGATGAATACCTGAACATCTGACATTGAAGAATCGGACGTCCATAGGACGCCCATAGTATTGCTATAGGATGTAGTGAGTTATACTATGGATATCTCTTTACCACGTTCGATGTTAACATCGGATTAGATTTGCATATCCTGCGGATGTTCACTATAGGCTTTAAGACATTTGAGGACATTCAGTAAATATGTTAAACATCCCAAGCAAACATGCATAAGACGACTTGTGGACATCTTTGTGATATGTTGGTTATTATAATTAGTGTGTCATATTAACATACCACGTCCAGAAATCATTTTTAATATTAAGCCTTTTTTTATTGTTGAATTTTATTAGTAGCTAACTATATATTATACAATAAAACTTTGCAAAAGTTTGAGGAATAATGATTGATAGTACTTTTAACACTAAATGAACTCTTTACCTTATTTATGCTTTTTTCTCTTTTTCTCTCCCTTTCTCACGGCTCCAGAGATGCTTCTTCGCATAAAAGATGAATAGTAGCGATAGAATAACATGTAAGAGGAGATTTTTTTTTTTTTTCATAAAAAGTAAGTTGCTGAATACCTTGTTTCGGGTGTTGGAGAAAAAAAATGTATTGTCTGGAAGTGCGTGAAGCTGATGTCGTAAAATGAAATAAGATAGCAACCGAAAATTTTTTTTAATTAGCAGTTAGTTCTAAATTATGATTGATGCCTCTTCCGACGAAACAGAGATAACCTAAATAGCGCAAATGAAAAATCTGGATTTAAAGAGTCATTGATATGAAGATTTTTTATAAACAGCATGTTAAGCAGGACACATGTATACTTCAATCACAAGTTCGATCTCAGAATTATGGCGGTTTCAAAACAACTCTAGAAATAAAAACCGCTGATTAGAGACACCTAGATATCAAGGACGATGATCTCGGGCACTTGGTCTTCAAAATGATTAATATTTATAAATTTTTGTAAAATTTTTTATCAAAATGATTTATCGCAAGATACCACCCGAAACTACCATCCGAAATATTTCACGGCCGTACAATTTTACAGTTTTTAAAATTCGCCCCACAGCAGCCGAGATTCAAAACTTATGATCTGCCATATTAAACAACGTTTTCTCTTACTTTTTAAAAATTTATTGTGGCACTCACTCATGCCCCTAATTTAGTATTAAAAAAAGTCTTTTAATCGTAAAAAGCCAACCGATAAGAGAACCCCTGCTCATATCTGTGTTAGTACATTATCTAGTTACTAGTACGTTAAAAATCCTTAAAAGACGCTAGAAGAGACGTCTATTAGAGAAATTACCTACTCATATCTCCTCTTAAGCTTCTCTTAAGGTACCTTTAAGATAAGAGGGAGCACTAGTTTCATAATAAGGGGTCAGGGCACTATTCTACTGCTATTATACCGTCTGTCAAAATGGCGTTCATCCGTGACATGGCTCGCCTCGTTTATATTTGTGAAGTAAGTGCAAATCTTCCAGGCTAATCCGAGAATTTTTGATAATTGACAGCTCGACCTAATGCCCCGTCCATTCAAGTGACATCTTGCAAGCTTTTTATTTTTGAATAATTTGTGTCACCTGTATGACTAGTTGATTGTCACAATGAATTAAGAAAAATTTATTTTTGTAGACAGTGGCAACTTCATGAATATATTTCGTTGCTTACTCGGACAATAATCTTATATTAATACAATATCTGCGTTTGCGACGATGTTGCTATTTTATGAGCCAAAAAATAATCTTTTAATAATTAAAAGTTTTTAACTAATGAGCCTAATGAAAAATATTAATAAAAGAATTAAATGTTTTGCGATTTAAGTTTCACATTTGACCAATATTACCTCGAAGAAACTATTTTCTCGTATTACAAAAATTAATACCTACTTTGACTGCCATGTTTTTGCGACGATGCCACGTTGATTTTCCTAATAGCGCGTTTTCAACTAATAGAGATTTTAAATGAGGGTATGAGTACAGCGTTTCTTAACAGCAATCTAATCGTCCTTAATTAAAAGAACCTTAATAGCGGTCATAAAAGAGAGGAATGAGTAAAGGTCAAGGAGCATTATATTGTAAATAAGACGATTTAGAATAAAGAATAAAGCATGCCTGATTTATGTACCATAAAAATGCATATGATTAAAAGATTTTTACCGCACTAGAGTGAAGAAAATAATTACTGAACGCCAGTGAGCCAGCAGGTGAAGAATGTTCAAAGTGTCGCTGAACAGATGGAAATTCAGTAAAAATTATATAGAACTTCTCATTTCGTTTCATTTATCTTTGATTAATAAATTGGACATTGATTGCATCAATTTTCACAAATTTGAAAATATTTAATTTTTCGAATTGCAAATATAATATTAAGACTTATTATTATAAGAAGCAATATTTATGCATCAAATAATTGCGTATAGTTCATACAATTTGACTTGGCTTATCGGCCTGATTGTAGCACGACCTCAGTTCCTATACAAGGTTCATGCTCGACGTAGCATGTATTTGGTCATTTACCATCTTACTGGACAGGTCGAACCGCATCGGGTCGTATTGGCTTTCACGTCAGGTCACGTGGAGTGTTGACCGAATACCATCTTGTTACCAAGTAGGTACTAGAATCCCATATTGGCTACATGCTCGCTATTGTTATCTACCTGTCACGATTGACCTTCACCACAATAATTAATGCTTGTCATTACTACCGCATTCTTGTTATAATGATTTAGAAAAGAACGATGACCGCAAATATACTCTGTGTAAAGATACTACTAAAATCAAAATATTACGTAAAATGTAAATATTTCAACTATGTAATAAGGATCAGAGTTTAGAATTACAACAAACTTACCAATGACTTATGAATGTGTTTTGTAACTATTGTATTTCTATTAGGGGGCCTGGAACCCTCAAATTTTAATGTATAATTTTCAATCACGGAAATCATAAATAGTCAGAGTTTGGCAAATATTTTTTTCCAAAGTGGAATTCACTCTGAGAGGTTAACAATCATTTTAGTGCTATGTCCCCCATATTAAAGGAATTCAGAAAGAGAAATCCTGGACGAGGAAAACCCTGTGATCTGCAACTTGAGTATCAATAAAATATGAAATAATCCAGTGATTACCGAGAGCATGACTTGATAAGCAATTCTTAATCTCAATGCGATTAATCTACAGCTATTTTACAATTCGCTTACTAAAACATCTTCCCACTCTTCATCTTAATTTCAAAAGAGCATTTCATATGCACTCTGAAGATTATCAGATCGTAGAAAGTGGAAAAGGCCAACTTCCTATGGCTTTTCATCCGAAATGTTATTCCGATTCTATTCGCTTGTCTATTCATGTAATCGATGAGAAAATGACATTCACAGGACAGACATATGTAAGTACTCGTCTCTCGCTCATATGTGCATTGGATTTTAAAAAATGCTTAGTTTTTAGGCATAAATATTATTATACTTCAAGTTTAATAATGATCCTCGAATTAGGATGTGTCGGTCACATTATGTTTTCCGTTCTTTCGTCAAGTATTCTTATTCGAAACTGAGGACTTTTCGTCTTTTATTTTCACAAGGTTTTGGCGCCAATGGTAATTGCACAGCACTATGCTTTCTTCTGGACGAACCATCCTTAGGCTGTTCGCAGAACATACTTTTTTTTCAGATTAAGAGGAATCTCATACATAAAGTGCCCTTCATTCAACATTTTAAAGAATTTGGTGAGATTAACATATTATTGCACCCGCTACTTGCCACAGTATGCGTTCGGAAATACGTATAATTTATAAAAAGTAATACTTAATTATTATATGTCTACTAGATGACATGACGTGTCTCAATAATTTCAATAAAAAAAAAAAAAAATTAGGTTGAGCATACGGTATTTATATAGAAAATATGTTGAATGATACGGATTAAAGGCATCGGTAAAATTTTATCAGTACAACTCAACAATATTACTAATGTGAAAATGATAATAATCTGGAAAATATCACAACTTTAACCACATAATACTTATAATTTTGGGGCTACAATGGAACCTCGCTTAGCTTACCTTCACTCAGCTTACGTAGATATCTGGAGGGGCACGTCTTAACGTTTTTGTTTGTCGAAGCAGGAGAGAGAAAGAGAGAGAGAGAGAGGTCACCGTTGTGACCATTTCTCGTACATGATTGGTTTTTCACATAGCTCACATATCTCTGCATTAGGTAAGCTAGGTGAGGTTCCACTGAATTACGATATCCGAAACGCTGTATTTTGACCATCAGTTTACGTGACTGTGACGTGGAAATAGTGACCCAATTTCTGGAGAGTAGATATCAGTGTTTACTTTGCAGTATTTCATTCGTTTTAGATTTTTTTAAACAAATAATAATAATATAGTGATATGGTCCAATGAATTGCAATAATAAATATTCGTTCATGTTATAACTGATCTTCATGGTGTTTTAGTTACAAAAATATCATCGGGGAACGAGTGAGTCCGACACTGAAAATATCTCAATGCTGTGATAAACCACAGTAACATAGTAACATAGTTTCTGTGTCGCTGGTCAGTCACACAGTTGGCACTAACAGTTGAATAGTGTCTTTAAATCTTAAATTCGACCTAAAATTGTTCGAATTTTTCAAATGTACATCGAAATTTTAAGAACGAATTATTCTTTCTGTGTTGAGTTAGTTATTGGCTTGCGAAAGTTGTGTCAAAATAGATGTGAACCTTGAAGAATATACGCTGAACTTCATTTTGGGGGGAGAATTTCTGTCAAAAGTGTGTTATTTATGATTTTCGTTTGCATTTTACTCGCATGGTAAGGAAACGTCCGGAATCTCTTTAGCCCTAAAACAGGCTTATAAACTACAATGTAACTCTGCAACAGATAGAGTACAAAGTATTTAAAGTAACATGTATTAAATAAAATGGAGTGAAAACTTCATTTGAAGTAGTGGAGAAAAATCAAGGAATCGCGTGTTCTCTCAGATGCATGTGTGATGGTCTTCACGGAAAGAAATATATATGCAGTGTGACGAAAATAACAATTAATTTCCGAAAACGAGATGGGGTATGACGGGAACTATTGCAAAAGAATACTCAATCCGTTTGTAGCCAAACAGCTGATTTTCCGTCGGCAAATGACTAATCTCTGTCCCCGGGAATACGATACCGAAAAAGATCGGTTGGGCGCCAGACGCACCTTTGCGTCACGGAACAAAATCTGCAAAACAATTCCAGAAGGGACGGAAACAGTAACACCGACTAGCACAGATGATACCAGAGGGTAGACGGGCAGGGATCTCCTAGATATTGATAAGGGAACTGATTAGGAGAATGAGAACCTCGGAATAGAAAATAATAACAGGTGTCCTTTTATTTAGGACGATTTAGAATCTCAATAATGAACAAATGGTAATTTCGGAACAACTCAAAGAAATAATATCAATAATAATTGAGGTAAATGAAACTAAACCCAAAATAATTCCTTTTTGAAAATTTCGATTATCAATACGTGAGCTCCCGCGACGCGGGACAACACGCTACGATACGCGCGGTCTCGGGATGCGAGACAAACATGATACACTATACGCATCCTCGAGAAGCGTGAACTCGCAGATTCCTTCTGTTAGATCTCCAGGTTCACGAAACTTTTGCCTTAAGAAAATATTACAGAATCGAGAAATAATAGTTCATCAAAGAAATATAAGCGATACACGGAATCTTTTCCACTTAGCGACACAAAAATCATCCATAGGCGGAGGCGGTGGGAAAAATGCAAAACATGAACAACGATAAGAAAGTTAGCTGCATGAAAAAGATTTCGTGAGTCGTTACAAAATTCTTACCGGTATTAGCGAAACTACTGAAGATACGAAATTCGCAGCCGACCACGATGGTAACTCAGAAAAGAATCCCCACACGCAAAGTTCACTTTAGGGCTGGGCCTCGCGTCCCCACTAACAATCAAAAGTAGTGCCCTCAACTAGCCAATAAAATCCTCGGGAGGATTTACAATACTCGTATTACTACGCCGCTGCAAAAGTCATGTCGTCGGAACCATTCCTATAATAATAAACACGAAATAACACTAGAGTGACATCTGTGACTCAATCTCCTTACCCCTACGAAATGGACTTCGATAATATTCGATAGGTGCCAGAGCCTTCCACTGAGTAACGATACACGATACTCGGAAGGACGACGTAAAATAAAAGTTCCAATCGGGGACTAAACGCAACATTTTGACATCCTGGTCGTAAGTTCGCTTGCCACGCGGAACATCGTCACAGCCTCGCTGCCGTAGCTCAGGGTGTCCAGTGGCCTCTGGAGGCGGTGAGATTCGGTCCTGTCCTCGACGATATTGGTTGGGGTCCTGATGACTCCGATAGGTCTGGTCGTTTCTGCTTCCTGTGGCAAACCAGTTACTGTGCCTCCACTCTGAGACCCGCTGATCATCCAGCACGAGCAGCCTCACGGAACTCGAAACTTCCTCGTTTGCCGTACTAGTCCAAGTACTGTGGACTGTCGATACCGGCGGTACAAAACGAAAGGTGAGGTGAAGTCCATGGCCCTGTTCTTTTGGGTGAACCTCCTTACTCCTTTCGGGGTAGGGTCTAATATAGGGTAGAGTCGTCAGGTCGGCACGGCAGCTTTTCACGTTCCTCGGCGTAAGATCTACTTATCCTCCTTCGGTGGTTTCTAGTTGTTCGGATGGTTCGCTATCGGTGTTGTGGTTGTGACGTACGAAATATTTATACGAATTGGTATTAACCTAGTGTCCACTAATTAGCTTATGACCCTGAAGTTCCTGGCCGGTTGTGTGAGAGTTTAATCGAAAAGGGACGTAAATGCGTCCCGAAGTCGAAAAACGGAAGTTATCAACATGGGATTTTTTTTGACGTAAAAAAATAACTTTGCAGTAGTAAATGTTACAAAAAAATTAGATTCAATTTTACTGCATTTTCTAGTAATGAGATAGTATACTTATATTTTAGTCTACTATTGAACACAGTACATTTTATGACAAAATAACTCAACGGAACATCTGAGAAAAATCACCCTATTTCGTAGTCAATTTTCGCACCCGGTACAGTCGTATCCTTCTAGCGTCGGTACTCGCTAAGTTATAATTTCTCCCTAATTGTTCAGTAGTAGCGGAGAATGATTCCCCCACTTTGTTGGTTCAATGTGCGGCTGGAATGTGCGTTACCTTCTTTGCTGACAACAGTTAACGAATGCTGGTTATCATATACGTATTATTGTCTCTCCTTTAACCGTGCCTCTAAAGGTTAGGTAGGAAAGATTCTGAGAACCCATAATTCCCGACTCATAGAAGTTAAAGGGACTCGACTGTATTTTACGTCTTATTACATTACACGCACCAGTTATTGTGATGTAACATAGCGAACTTTACTGGTGTATCTTTAATTTTAAAAACAAAAAACGACTTCGGTCAAGAGCAAAATTACTATGTTTACAATCAAAATTCATGTTTATTGTTTATTGTGTTATATTTATTATATTCTATATTGTATTATTATTTATAATAAAAGAACAAAATTATACCAAAGATCATTATATTCACACTTTTGGAATGTATTTAATACCGTTATTTTATTTTATTTTATTTTACATGTAATATGCGCAATACCGACTTATATAATATATTTTCTAACTCTAGAGTTTGCCATTCAAAGCAATCATGCTTCGAGATTCCAATCGCATTATTTATCGAATCCAAGACCGTTTAACTTTTTTGAAACAATGCGTACTTGAATATTTGCTTGTTGAATTGAATCATAAAAAATAAAACAATCGTATATTTCCAGGTAGAATCATAATTATCATATCATCGGTAATCATGACGCTATTTCGTTTCATCCAAGTTATAACTTCTAAATGATTTGCATTGGTGTAACTTGTCAAAATTGAACGAGGCAAAGAGTTACATGCTTTAATTTTTTTTAGAACTAGACAAAATTACATATTTGATTGTTTGCCGCACAAAAATTTATAATTTTATTTTAATTGATGATTTACTGCGATGGAATAGCAAACACTAACCTTGCTAACAGCCTTAAGTCGTAAGTCTTGCAAAGTATTGCTGGAGACATTAAGATTTAATTAATATACTATATACGTACTATACCTTCTATAAATTAAATAAGGTATTTTTTTTTAATGCCAAATGATACAATATTCAATTTAGATTCCCGAAAATTTTACTACTTGCATAATAATTTCTACGACTTACAGATCAACACTCTGTTCATGATTTCCATTGTACTCATCGAAAAAAAAATTTTATTTTGTCTAATAAGCCAAGTCCCGTTGTAAGGTAGAGACTTTATTAAAAAGCGCATGTCAAGTAAGTATTGAGCTTGATAATAAAGTGATATTAAAATACAAAGAGCGTCCGATAAAATCAATTATCAATATTAAAAAATATTTTGCGCACTGAACTGATTAGCCAATCTATGAGTGACGGAAGACGTTAATTGCTAATCAATTTGAAGTGTCAGTTCCAAACGCGTCACGTACATCTGTCCATATCCGGGGATATTACACTTCTGCGAATACGTAATGGAGTAATTTACAGAAGAATAGGCTTCCGAGACGGAACCGCGAACGATTCCAGCCACATTTGTGATGCAATTTATGGGTAAAGGTGTGAGTATTCCACGAGGTGCGTATAGGGCAGTATATACATATACAGATATAAGTTCAGACACACATGTGCACACACACACACAAAAAAACCATACATAAACGCTAAGTTCTCTTGCCCTCGCGCCTTTGCGCTTCGTTCGTCATGAATGCCAACCTCACCAGCGCAGTAGGAAGTCGCTTCTTTTAAAAGGAGAAAAAAAAATCATCTCGTTCCTGCCATTGCCCCCAGCGGCGCTTCTCGCATCCTGCACCCTGTCGGCAGCATTTATAGCAGCAGATACGCACATCTGCCCGTATATAACCAAACTTGGAAATTTCAAGCTTCCAAAACCCAATGGCCCTGTGTCAACTCCTCTCGTCATTGTCAATCCAGCCAGTACTTTTTTTCGGTCCTCACTCGAGATTAACGTCAACGCGGCTTGGGAATTGCAAACAGCCTTTCGAATTAGCCGCCGCATCCACTTCCCTCGCGTCGTTTCCAACGGCGCTCTTTATCTGTGAATCCATCGCAGGCCGTCCCATCGTTGGCTTTGTCTACTATTGAAAGGGCTTTCATTAACGGTCGCAGCTCGATCGCTACGGTTTATCCTATACCCAACCCTTTCTATTGCGTATTATTCTCACGTACTGCACATCGTCTATATATTTATACAGTCACGCGATCGATCTATGGTTGTGCCGTGAGAGTGGGTCCTATCGTAACGCGTAAGGTTTCTGCGATTTTTGAATCTACTTGCCCACATCTTGAATGTATGTAAACGACACCAAAATTATACTCGGTATATTCGTTTGTTATTAATTAATTTAGAAATTTAAGCGAGCGAACCGGAAAAGACTCCTCATAATTTCTAACAAGGGAATCAAGCTCGAAACCAGCATAATTCATACGATTCGCAAAACCACATTGTGTGTGATATAGATTACACTATTTGTATTGTTTAAATCATTTATATTATTATATAATTACTACCATAATCTAATTATCATGGAAACAAAGTCAATAAATAAATATTTTGTTCAATGAAAAAATTCATGAAAATACATTGAAGTATGATAAATAAATCCTGCAAGTTTGAAAAAATCTACCGAAAACTTTCTTGAAAAAGTTTCAAAATTAATCCAGTTTATGACACAACTGATAGAATGTTTCCGTTATCTCTAAAACTGCACATCGGGATCCACTGGACCTTTTATAATATACTCAGGGATTGCACTATGAAATAGGGTAAAATCCGTTTTCAGTTAGCCTGCTAATATCAAAGGATACTTATGTTATGTATATGTGTGTACGCAAATTTTCGGGGGCAAAATCTGAAAAAACGGAAGAACCAATTACTTGATGCTAGTGGATGCACTTGATTTCGGGTGTGTTAAAATTACTTTCAAGTGATCCTTAAGTTTTAAATCATTTTTAAAGCAAACATTTACTCTTATTAATCACATTATTAAAAATTATGACATTTGTTACTAAGACTTACATTCAATCAGCCCCTTGGTACGAACTAGTTGGGTCAATTCTTCGAATGTTCGTCGCCGCCGTCACGAAATTTCGCCACATATGGCGCTAGTAGTCTTCTCCTCGGTATTCTTGAAATGCATTTAATGCAGATCAGGCCAAGCTTGGCAGAAAACTACTAGCACCACGTACATGCCTGCATTCAATCAAGTTTTCTTCTTTAATTATGTATAATCTTACAACAGTGTCCAGAATAAACTGTAGAGCAAAAAAGTTTCTCATGTGTGATGACTACGGGCACATTTCAGTACATGTTTGTTCGTATGATTCGCAAATAATAAATTTCGCGTGTATACCATGTTGAAACCACGATTACCAAACCACTGATACCCTACTGCTCCATATACAAATGAAATTTAATTCTTCTCAAAATTTCAGTATAATTAGTTCTGAAATGCATCTAAAATGTTGGGTTCAATCACTCACATGTTTGTTTGTGACAAATATATCATACACTCCCATTTGCAGTCGTGCTTAAGAGCGAATCATATTTCATACTTGTATGTAGAGACACGGTAAACAGAGTTGCAACTTTATCCTCGCGTAATATAACTACATAATATAACTACTAACTTGAAGTTGCGGCCTGGATTATCCGTGTCTATGCATATACGATGTCTAACGCGAGAAATTTGCAAATCCAAAAATCTGAGTGACATATCACCAATCTTATTCGGATCAAACTAAATATTCTACGAAATTTCGGTCTCTACGCCGTTCAAGTTTTTAATTATTGTTTTAAATTCACATCACACATTAGTTAAAGTTGGAACTAACATATAAATAAACTAATATCATCACTATGCATACGTCTGTCTGTTACTAAATTCGTGTTTTCCCTCTTTAGTAGATTTGCTTATGAAAATTAAAAAAAAAATGCTTCCCAATGGCTGGGATTTTATCAGAAGGCTTCAATTAAGTAGTAGAAGTATGATGATAGTACTCTCCGCCACCCGGATATTTTCGGGCGCAGAGATTTATCGTTTCGAGCACCATTTACATATTTGAGCACGGATGCTCAATATAATTTAGTAGCCTCGAAAACTCCTCTGGTACAATGCATTTTTCTATCAACAATAAAATACAGTGTTATTATACAATAGTGGAATTCATGATTATGACCAATCCATGTAACATTGAGCCTCTTATTTTTAAATAATATATTCAACAATTTTTTTTAAGATTATTTTTATGTGGATTTACAGCATCGAATTTAGATCAACTACATTGCTGGAGCATGATCATTTACAATGTATTAATTTCATTAAAAACACGTAGAAATATCCGACTATTAACTTTAAAATCCTACTCAGGGATGTGGACACCCCAGAGGTTGATTTTTCAGATGAATACTGAAATATTAGTAAGGATTAATGGTTAACATTACGGTATTGTATACAAGTCTGGGCACTTAGGCGAAAAGCGCGTGACGATAAGGTCGTTAGTGTTGCCGCAAGAGGCGTTAGTGTTGAAAGAGCCTAGCAGCTGCTAGCACTACGGGCACTACGCTATGTCAGCAGGCTTCTTCGACACTAGCGCTTGCGGGCAAAACCGGCAAGACCGGCCACATTAGTGGTACAATTAAGACGTAGTAGAGGGTAGAGTAGTTGCAGACCAGAGTCCTGTATACAAGACCGTGGTTAACATTTTAATCGATGTCGGAAATCATACGCGTTACTAACGCATAAAACATATATATAATTGTTTGAGTATACTTCATCACTAGGCTGACGTTTTCGCTTACGTTTCAATACGCTTGCCGTAAGCAAAACAAAAAAAAAAGATACTAACAACTAATCGCTGATTGAGTGTTGGTATCTTTAAATTAGAGGTGGCTGGAATATAGGAATATGATGAACCTGTACTAGTTACTTTAAGAGTAACGAACAATTTTTAATATTCCAATGCAAATTAAAAAGTGCATCGAATACTGTCGGCATATATTTCTAATAGTTAGCGAATCGACAATAAACATTGTGAATGCACTAATAATTACAAAAAATTTTTCTTCAGTTCAGTTATTTATCGCTCAATATTAGCAGTTTAGGCCTGTTTTACTAAAAACGTTCTCGTTCCCATCTATACATTTTTATAAAAATTTAAATAATATAGAATGTAAAAGTACCAAATGTAAGGATGCCTCGTATAAATATAAATATCTATATGTCCAAAAGCTGGTTGAAGTACGTATGTCCGGCCATCATAGCCTTGATGGCAGCACTGGTCTACCGGTCAATCGGAATTTTAAATCAACGACCACGGATATTTGCCTGAAAAGCTTTCAGCCCGCAAATTATTCATGGTACGCGGACGAGAAAGACTCGTCGGGACGAATGCTCTCTAGCGGCCTGGAAACGAAGTAAATATGCTCCGCTCCCGATTCGAGTCTCTTGCTACCTTCTACAGTTATCGTATCGTCAATATAAAAAAAAAAGCTAGAAGAACGTGGGAAATATTTTACACCTAATCGAATTTTGCACACACCCATTTTACGTACTCCTTACTTTTGGTTCGATAAAATTGTGTCTTTTTTATTCGCTTTTTAACATATTTTCGTACGAAATGACTCAAAAATTTGAAAAAGTCATACTACTGGTGCATTCTAAATTCTCTGTGAACAGTGTGAGTAGTGCGAATTCATTACTATTTACAGGGCTTTTATGAATTTGAAAATGCTACCTGAAATGCTTCAATTTAACGATTGTCAATGATATCAATTACTTTCGATAACTTACTCAGATAACAGCATATCAATGGAAGCTGGCAATACGTTACGTCTCTCGACACTGTATATCCATGATACTTCTACCAGATAACTTGAAAGCTCAATTAACCCATAAAAACGAGTTCAACTTGAGGAAAACAATGATAGTAGGTACTATGGCGTAAATTGAAAGACATCGTTATTAGTTATCACCCTTATCATCAGCTAACGTACTAACAATGTGCTATAGCCATCGGGCACTCCACTAGACACCGTAGATTCACAATGCTCTCACTTGACAGCTTCAAACCACAATTACCCTATAAGAATGCCCTTGGCTAACTCCCTTTGTACCATCTCACCATCATAATCACAACCACTTCTCGTCCGTGCAGATTAAAACTAGTCTGCTTGCACCCTTTCAAAAAATACACGTTCGCGACTCCTCATTCAGAAGGAAAATAATAATACCTACGTTCTATAAGCGTCTACTCAATACACACAACGAAATGCGTATCCGAAGCTTGAATGCACGACCCACGTAGATTCATATATGTTAACCCTATAAATACATATACATGCACAGTGCACTTTCGGCAATCACCTTTTTCGTATAGATTTAGTGATTGAAAAAGGTAGATTATTTGAAATTTCTGAGAAACAACGTGGTATAAAGTAACATTGTTTGATAATAAAAAATTTATATTCATAAGTCTTGTAATATTTAAAAAAACGTGGTGCCAAAAAAACTTCGATTAAATGGTTAATAAACTGTTATTAAAAGATGAACGCAGGTGCGAATGATCATCTCTATCATCTTCCTTAGAAGAATTGCAAAATCAAAATTGTATCGAATTACAAAATCATGCAATAAATATACCAGAAAGACGTAAGTCACTGCTTTTTAATTTTCCGTATAGAAACATTTAGTATTCAAAATTGTTGATACATTTTGTATAAAGAAGCTCATTAAACCTCCGCACGCGCGTGGGGACCCAAAAGACCCAGATTTTTCAATTTTCGCGCCACCATCAGAGTAAATTTTGTTCGGTATTATTTATTTATTAATTGGCTATGAATTTAGGCTGTAGTACAAGCTAATTCTCCTAACCATATTTATAAACAACAATAATTCAGATGGCTTATAACGTCTAAATAACCTTATGTACGAGAGTAAAGGCTTGAGCACAGTTATCACCACGGAAATAAGCCCGATTATGGGCATCATGCTCACATATACCCATAGTGGTGATACACATTCATGTCGTAATCCAGGTGGAATGACCGGCACATCAAACGCCTCAATGACGCTGCTGCTGCACTGTGTTTGCCGTTAATGTATTGGGTGTGTATAGGTACATACATATGCACACGAAGGCGAGTGTGTGGAGTTCGAGAGCGGAGGAAGAGGGAGGGGGAAGAGATAAGGGCATGTACGAATCATTGACAAATACATATACGCGTTACATGGCTTACGTAGAATGGCAGTTTGTGCATTTGTGGTTCCGCATGATGCAACGTGTGCGTGCGTGCGTCATGTGTGCTTCTGAACGTGGGTGTGCGTCGCACCACATAACGAATAGAACATAAATCTCGGGAGACTGGACATGCGTAGCCTGAGCCAGCGGTTCTCCTATTTCCGTTTGTCGTATCATTACAATCTCAACGTTCTTTCATTATTCTTTTATAATGTTTACGTGACGATTTTAAATATAAAATTTATGAATTCGGATGTGCAATATACTATAATTTGTTTATATTTTATTGATTTGTTTCGTAGTGCTGTAGGTCAGGCATTGCTTAATCGTGAATACGATTTAGATTGCTGAACGAAATTAAGTAATTTTTTTCTGCGACATTGAATTTTCATTGTTATGGTTTGACTGTTCCAGTAAGATTTATATGTTAAAACTGATTGAAAAATTGAATCAGCTAGTATACTGGCTGTCAGTTAGTATACTGGTAAATTATAGCTGTATCAGTTAGTATACTGGCAAATTATTCACACATTGTTGACCCATCACGTGTTAACTCATGATTTCACTTGCATTAGTTATTTCATTTTCACATTCAGTTACGAAATGATAGCCGTTGACATGAGATGTAATTGTAAATAATAAATATATAAAGGGTGTCCCATTTTAACTTAGACAGTACAATATCTGGAAAACAAGGAGTTTCGGAAAAAATGTTTAAGAAAAAGTAGTTGGGCTCGAAGGGAGCCATCTAGTGAGATACCTGGATTTTTGGCCTGGGGCCTGTGTTCGACCCTATAAGGTCCGAGTCTATTTTTTTAAAACGAGAACTCCTATTTTATTTTTGAATCGATCTTGCCTTAACGGCCGAAATTTTGCGTTGACTTTGCCTTTATTGGCGGGATCGATAATTGATGTTGCCTTGATTGGCCGAATGGAACAATGATTTTGCCTTCATTGGCCATATCAACCATTGATTTTGCCTTAATTGGCAGGATTAACACCCTGCAGCTTCAATTTAGTCAAATCATCAAATCGCCAATCCATATTAGTACTATTATTAATTAATTACTAACAAAAAACCCGAATTTGTAAAATATTTCAAAGCTCGACTTTGAGGGCCTATATATGTCTGCTGCCTCATAGAGCCCAATATAGGGCCCAGGACAAAAATTCAAGTACCTCACTAGATGGCCCCCTTCGAACCGGATAATTTTTTTCTCAAACATTTTTCCCGAAAACTCCTTGTTTTCAAGATATTGTACTATGTTAAAATGGGATACTCTGTATATATAAAAGTTACATAAATATCAAGTGTTAACTTGATATTGTACATCACCCTTATTACTGTTTACAGGTTCTTACGTTTCTTCACTTAAAACCGAACATTAAATTTTTTGTAACAAATCCTCAAAGAATATCTCATAATGTGCCGCCAGAGGACACCTTAAATATTATTTATTGGACAAACGACTATAAAATTATTTAAACATTTAAGATAGTGACGTCATAAGCATCTAAAATATTTCCAAGGAAAGGAAACATTTCAAAAATATTTATTGAAGTAGATTATTAACAGTTCCATCTCTCGTAAAAAAAAAAGGCCAGATGGGGCCAGAAGGGCCAGATTTTCTTTGAGCGATTGTGACAACAAATTTTGTATTTAGCTAGTACGAATGAGTATAAGACTCGTGTGATTGGATCACTCGCCTAAGTACTCGTGTACTTTAAATTCACACTCGTGTCTTATACTCACTCGAACTAGCTAGATAAAAAACTATATTAATAAAGTTTTTATTGATTGCGAAGTAAAACTCAGTTCATTGAATGCAATTAAACATTTAATTCGACTGATCAAGTATGTTCGTGAAACACTGTACAGAATAGTAAATATATATTTTAGTTATCCGATAAAACGGAATTCAAGCCAGCTACACAAACAAGCGCTTTATCTGAACCAAACTAACGATTCATTGTTGGTCAACACCTACCACCAGAGTGTGCGCAAATAATTGATTGTATTTCAGTTACAAATTATCAGTTTGGTAGTTAGCTTTGCGAACTATATTGTATCTTCTTTTGGACAGTCACCAATCTAATGTAATCTAATCAAACTCCCCTGAACTGACATGACGTAATATGTATAACATATGATATAAACTTAATTTGTAATCCGTCTGAGAGATGACTCCTTAGGGTAGTCCGCAACAGGATCGTTTCTAACAGCATGACGAGGACCTATTAATTATTTAAACTTTAATCAACATCAGAAATGCTGGTCATGGTGGCTACAGTAGATAGTATTCACTATGGTACAAGTCGGCTGTCAAGGTTTGAAAATGAATGAAGTCGATAAGTAGTTTTCTCCTTTACTTTTTTTACTTCTTTCTTTTTCTTTTGGTTTGATTCCTATGTATGAAGACAAATATATCAGATATTTTTCGTTGATTTGTAGGTGACAACTGGTTACAAATGTAACTTGGATTTATCATAGGTAATACTGGATTCATGCATAGCTTGACAAAGTGAATGTAATTACTTAGTTCTTGTATAGTGAGATTACCATAGAATTTAGGACGCGCATACATACATACATGTATACATACGTATGTGCTACTAAAATCGCGTCATTGATTGCGGTTCACAATGCAATCCTCAACTGGTTATCTCAATGACCTATAGGTTGACTGTGATAATCACTATAGTAATGAATCGATTACTCGATTTCAAATAGACTGGTGTCATTTCACAAATTGGGTGTTTCGAAAATTTTCAGTAAGTCACGTTGTTAATTGAATGGGAATTATCGCTTAATAGATTTTTCGTAATTATTAAAATTTTATAACTTTTATAATACCGCAAGAATTTTTTAAAAGAATTATATATCTAGTATGTTATGTGGTACAAAGCTTTTCCAAATGCAAGACGATTTGAAAGTTCCATATTTAAAATATACACTGTATTAAATGGGAAAATATGAATTTCGAAAATATTTTGCAATATTTCGAATTTGTGGAGGTAGAATTGGGAGCATTTTCTTTTTAAGATTTCCAACTGCCTACAGGGAATATATTAATAATCCATTGCACTAAGGCGCAAATGCAGTGCGAAAAAATATGCATGTTAACTGAAATTATTCAAATTCGTGGGTGCTAAGAATATTTTTTTATAGGACCCCGTTTATCCCCTGGAGTATCTACGATGAAATGTATACATATACATATGTAGGTCCCTGCATGTCAACTGCAATCAATCATATTCCTGGCGTGAAGGGATTTGGACAAGTCTGACAGTCAAGAAATCGTCCAAGTTAGGTGTTCTGATTTGTCGTCCAATGTCCAATTTAAATTTCGATGGAAATTCGATGATGATTTCATCGAAGTGCTGTGTGAAACTGGTCTGTATGTTCTTAAAGATAATTATTGAAAGAAAATATGAATTCTACTAATTCGATTTTTCGTATATATGATCCCGAGGTTCATGTAACCTAACCAGTGACATTTATTAGTCAAAAAAGTGGTAATTCATCATATCCAACAGAAAAAAAAAAAAACTATAAAAACTGATTGTTAGCGTTACACAGTATATGTAACAATAATGTGTATTTCTCAAAGTATTTTTCACGACCTACAAGAAAGTAAATAAAATTAAACAACCTAAAATTGCATACAGGGTTTCTCACCTAACCTGAACACTTAAAATATCATGATTAACTTTGATGATACGAGAAAAATTTTAAGGTAAAAGTTGTTCAGTACAAAGGAGCAAATGGGATCGATGATTTTTTAAATGGGTCGTCATATTTTCTTTACATAGCTCATAAAAAACAAATTCAACGATGTTCAATATGTTGACCGTCACGTAATCTTGAATGAAAAAATCATGTTTGTAGAGAGAAGGTAAGTGTAAGACTTATGTTTCAACGCAAAACATATATTTTAGAAAGTGTTCAACATGTGCACCATTAATTTCCATGCATTTTTGAAAATGGTAAATTAATGATTTTTCTATATTTTCAATTACTTCTATAGTAAATGTATTATATGTATGTCAACACATTGCGCATCATTGAATTTTTTTTTATGGGCTACAAAACTGTTGATAAATATGTTGACCCATTTAAAAAAAAGACATCGATGACCTTAAAAACTCGAAAAAAAATTAACTAGAAAAGAATTTATGCTAATCAGAGTAGCTATCAGCCCTTTTGTATCCAACAACTTTTGTTTAAGATTTTTCCTGTATCATCAAAGGCAACCGTGACATTTAAGGTAGTGAAGTTAGGTGAGACACCCTGTATATTAATACACGATAATGATTGAAATATCACTATCGTCCAGCCGCGATTTGGAATAAAGAACAATGCAAAGATAACGAAAGCGATAAATGTGAAAGTCCTTAAATAACATTTCATTTCGTGTATCAATTTTTTTTATCTATATTTTAATGGATTCGGAATGGTCGAATCATAGAATTCTATAGTCACAAGTTCATTCTAAATGAAATAGCTTGCTCTCAAGAGCAACTAGTAGCTGATAGTAACCTAAGCAACAATTAACGATGCTTAGTCATAAATTGAAAGTGGCGCTAAAAATGTTAAAACTTTCTCGCACGGTATTGCGCCGCCATGATTTTCCCTAAGGACTACGATTAAACCAAGAGCATCCCAATGGAGTAGACGCAGATGCCTCATGACTACTCTTGAACATTGATTTCTCCATTACCGTACGATGAATTGTGTTCATCTATTTATAGTACGTGTCTCAGATGGCTTGCCACCTATATATTTTAATACATAGGTTAGCTTGCTAGCTTTTGAGAAAATGAAGCACATTTGGACAAGTACGATCATTTGTTCCTCATTGTCTCAGTTTTGGCTAACTTTAATAATTCATATCACTTAAACTAGACAAAAATAATTTTTCTCTTTGGACCAATTGACACAGCAGATTGAATTTTTGTATTCATAAAAAAACATAGGGTTAACTTTAGATCATAATTATATCATACTATTTTAAGGAAGACCTGTACATCAAATACCTGAAACCTAATACTTAGGACTTCAGTTTCAAATAGTCGAGCGGTCAAGGTACTCAATTGTCAATTCAAGGGTCCCAGAATCAAATCCATAATATCGGAAGGATCAATTTGAGATCGGTCAAAAAATTTGAAATAGCCAATTTGATAAAAGCGTCACAGCAAAAAACAGAATTACAATGTAAGAAAAAAAAATATTTCTAAGTAAAATGTTTATTTTTTGCCTATCAGACTAACGTTATTGGGAGAACCCTAATAGATATTCCTTATGAAAATCAAGGGCTCGTCAAGGTCCTTGCTAGTTTGGAACTGACCGAGTGCAGAAACAAACAGGCCCTGAACTTGCCGAAGAAAAGTATAGTGCGGAATGTTAGTTATCGACCCAACTCGAAGCATGGCCCAATCTTAACTCAAATATGATTACCAATGTTGGGTCAGGAATGGCAAGAAATATTGGCCGCGTCAGAAACGCTGTTATTTCAATATAAGATTGAGACTTATATGCCAAAGTTTAGCCAGAACTTGTCAATATTGAACTAAACTAGTTCAATTTTAAACGTTTGGCTGGGAAAGAAGAAAATGAGCTCATTTTGGCTTTTTAGTTACAATACTTCGTGCAAGACTCGATGGAATGTGTTGATTAAGAGCAGCTATGTCAACGTTACGCATCAACCGACCACTTCCCTCGTTAACCCTACAATGGTGCACTTCCGGGGGGTCTCAGGTAATGATACCCTAGGGTAACGAGTAATCCAATGTCTTTATTAACGCCTCCTCCTCTTCGTAATTGCCTTACATAAATTGTATACAATTCATTTTCTTCGTCTAAAAATAACGAAGAGATTAATATGAATGTTGTTTTGATGTAACCCATTTAAATTATTGAAACGCCTATTAAAAGATATAGAAGACGCCAAAAAATCGCAAAAATTACGGTTTTCGAAAAAAATGATAATCTTTCTTTATTTAATCTAAATGAAAATTTCAGAAAATATTTTAAAGGGGACACTTTGAAGTATCAAAAAAAATATATCTATAGAAGCTCTACCCTGTGAAAAAGTATGATTATTTGATCATACGAAAATAACGAAGTGGAGAAATCTGATCGTAGGACAAAAATAGTCTCTCACTACATCCTCTAAAAATTGCATTATGCATAATTTATAGCAGATCAATTTTTTCGCAGAAATAAAGGACAAGACCAATGGATATTTTATTTTAATTTAATGCATTTTAAACAATAAATAAGAAAGGAATGTGGAAAAACGAAAGAAATAGAATAGAAGTCATCATCTTTCCAACATTTCAATGTTTATTTATTGTAAGTCACAAATATAGGGTTTTTTATTTTATAGCTATTTTATAAAAGCATCACGATCACCCTCCTCGGACTCCGCGTCAAACTGAGTAAGAATGAAGTCTTTCTCGCTTTCCCATGGTTCCACTGCGGCTTTTTCTTCACATCTGCTCAGCAGACAATTGAAGGCACTGTCAACACTTCTTATTGTTAGATTATACTGCCGCACCATCATTTGTTAGAAAATTCTTAAACACAATGTGACGACACTTTTTGATGATGAGACACAAATAAATGGCACCGCGAGAAATAATTAATAAAATACTAAATTATTGGGCGCCGGGTATAACCAGAGTTACACCGCTGTCTCCTAAGGACACCCTGGCCAGCTCTTCGACTGTTGGATCCTGGTTTTGGGAGACAATACTACAAAGCTAAAAATTAGGGAGATTCCCACTAAAAACTACAGAAGTTAATTTATACCATTAAATAGAAAATATAATAACCATGTGGTAGAATACAAGTGATAAGTAAGGAAAATAGATCAAGATGGTACAGAACGCACGGGGAAATTAGTTGAACGACGTTATACAAAAATGTTCCCGCTGGAACAACGCAAGATACGATACGATATAATCAGCGGTATGACAAGAAACGGTACGATAACAAATGGAACGATAGTGACTCACGCACCCATGTGCTAGGGAGACGATTCCACGAGGCGTGGACTGAACGGTTAGACGCAAACCTGAAAAAGAAAGAAAGAAGTGAGAGGACGCCATGCGAAACGCTCCGTAACCCATCAGGCCTCACGATATAGCCGAATTGGCCTATTTTGTGACGTGCACCAAAATGACATGTCACGACATATATTATCTTTTATATAAATATTACCACAATTAAATTAAAAAACAGACAAACGTGCATCCATTATGAAATACGATGGTAATTAGACGTACAGCTATTCGAAAAAAATAAAATAAAATCAGAAATGCAAAAAACATATTAAAATAGTCTATGCTTATACAAACACAAAAAGAAAGTCTTATTTTTAATTAAAAATGAAATGTACTTTCCGATCCAAAATGCTATAAGAATGGTAAGCACATTGGGTAATTTTATTATTCCACGCTACATACATATCATTGCACTATAAAGTAAAGATGTAACTATACGCGCTAACTGCCTGAGAGCATCGATAAAAAACAGATGTATTACCTTACCATTTGTAATGAGCAAAAATTATCGTTTTCCTTGCTGAAAATGAAAAGTAAATTCGTCAGAGCAATTAGTTATCCCAGACTACCATTCTAAGGTTAATATAGGATTGTGTAAACTCGAGACATCTGCGATCACTATGATTTTCGCTATTTTGATTATTTCAAAACTTTTACGAACAGTTGTTATATAATTTTAAAACAGCCGATATATTTTAGGTACAGTAGAGTATTGCATTGATATCAAATCAATCTGTTGAAATTTGGAAGTAAGAAACTACACAGCAAGTCACTGTAATATTGTTGACTGTAATAGACTTAACAGATAAAGGAACTTCTTATGTTATGTTTGCTTTTCTATTATTAGTGATTCCTTATTTTCATTCAGTTGAAAGCTTTTTTTGCATTATAGCGCATCTATGATATTGCTCTCTGCAGAAAATAGTCATCTGCATTCCTCTCATTAATGGGGTATAAAAGAATGGGATAATCATTAACAATTTACCTTGGAATGAGATAATGTACATTTTGAATTATCATTGTACCAATTTATTTTTCTTTAATTCATACATTTTATAATGATAAGTTCCCGGGTAGGAACTCTCAATGTTGACAAATGGGCTAACCTTGATCCAGTTTTGAAATACTAAACTTCAGCATCCTAAGATTGGGCCAAGCTTGAGCCAAACCTTTGAAACCAGGACTTGGGTCCCTAGCTTGAACTAAGCTTTGGCAACCCAAACTGGGACCAAGTCTCAGACAAGCCTTAGGAACCTAACCGTTGAAATCCCAAGCTTGGAGTAAGCTCTATTCTTCTGATCCTTTATATAATTACGTTTATCACTTGCCAAATTCTACCCGAGCAGAAACTTGGTCAAGCATACTTGATATACTATCGGGACCTGATCGGGTATCCATCGGGAGCGTCTTATCAGGCATATCCAATGTCATCCCGATTGTAGCTTGATTAGATTTATATAAGGGATGCCTGCTGGAAAAGTGAGAACCTTGTTCAATATTATCTTTATCGGGATTGGATATATATTGCATTACGCGTAGTGATACGAGAAAAATTAATATTACTATACCATTAAATAATTTGCTTGAGCTTGAGCAGCATCTAAAATCATTTATATTGAATCTCAGCCCATAACTATATAAAAAATGTTACACGGCTGATATACAACTTCGTAGCATATTCCCTGAAGTTCTTAACCTTCCGTCAACATTTATCTCTGACCACGATTTTCACAAACCAATTTGATCCGGATCGTGCTTCATCCACCTGCCATTAACAATCCTGCGGTCGATTTTTATGGAAAAAAAATTAAGAATACACTTTTGACACTTCTTAATATGTCTACATCATGCAATTCGGAAAATATAAAATTAAATTGTTTAAATAAATTATTGAATTGTCAATTTAAGGAAAATGAGCAATATACTAAAAAAAATCATAACTTTTTTAATTACTAATATTTTTGAGGAATAATTTCACGGATGAATTTTTGAAAAATGCACCTTTTGTTGAATGTCAATATTAGTGTTATCTGCAGGCGAATGCAGATGGATGAAAATCCAATAACTGCACGCCATTCTCGATAACAGTAATATTTAAAGCATAGCATATTCGGGTTTTCTCAAGTGTATGGTAAAAGTTTTATTTGAAGACATATCGAACCAACCTTATATTTATAGTCTGTTTAATGTAAAAACTCATCTAAAACAGTCACATTGTTACAACTACTGTATTAAATTTAACCATGGAGTACATTATCCTCTGTGCATATTTAAGCTAAGCAAGAGAAAAGTAATAAATGTATATAGATCTTGTTGTGTAATCATACAATTTTTACCACGGAATTCCGTGATAATTAATTTCTCTGCTGTTATCATCGGGAATTTTCTGGTAGTACTAGTAGAACACTGGAGGTTCATATAATTCGCTTGCTTTCGGCAGTACATTTCTCGGATCTTTACTGTGATCTTCGGCTACTTTTTTAACTTTCTCTTTGGTTTTATGGAAGTATATTTGTCAATAATATGTATCTATGCATTATTAATTTATATAACGGTTAATTATTAAGCAATATAAATCCTTTCAGATCAGCAAAATAATAAATATTCAATAAACGTCTTTACCGGTCAGGTTATAACCTAAATGTCTATTGTATTATACATATTGTATTTCCACAAGTAAAATGTTTTTTCTTTGAAAGATCGAAAATACAATATGAAATAATTTATAAACAAAGAAATTTTAATACTTCATACTTTAAAGACAAAATCACGAGTTCGAAATCTATATATAGATAATGTATATGTATAAATATGTCAAAAACTCAGTACAGATATGTATAGACTTCGCATTTATTTATGTCTTTAAAGTAATCTACAAACGTCTATTACTAGAGCGTATCAGTCTCATGAGCTATAGAGTAGGAGAGATTTTTATGGAGAGACCTTGGATAGATCTATGATTGATGAAATCTTTTTTTAACCGCGTAGCCCTGAGTTTCGCTGTAAGCAACGGAGAACCAAAGTCTGGTCTTTCGAGTTCGCTTTCGAGAAAACGACATAAAGCATATTTATGCCTCGTAAACAGAGATTTCATATCCGACGACGAATACGAGCTGCAAACTTACGAAGAACCAGAACCTTAACTCCCCTCCTTGAACTTCCTGCTGTACAGTCAATTTGGAGACAGTGAAGGCCAAAAATTCCATCCTCGACTCCGTTATCGAAACCTTTTACTTTCGCTTCAAATTTCACCATAGTTTAAACACCGTCCTTTTCGTGATACGCTAGACCAATGGCTGTTCAATCATCAGGATCTTCCTCAATCCGATCCTAGCCATCAGTTTCAGAAGCGATTCACAGTATTCTCAATATTTATTATTTGTCCTGAATTTTGTGATTTTGACATTAATATTTTAATTTTGGACTAATTGTCTACTTGCATGTACCCTAGTAGGAATTCAATAATGAAGATCGGGAACCCATCGAGGTCCTTGCTAGTCCTATGACGACCTAGTGGGGCCCTAGAATTGACAATTAAAATTTCTAGTAAAATATTTTCCAGCATTAAAGAAAAAGTTTTGTATATTTAATCCATACATGACACGTGATATCGCATTCCTGTTTCTGCAACCTAATAGTAAACTATTCAAGCAATAACTTATGCATATAATTTAGAGATTTGATCTGTAAAGGAAGGGAAAATGAGTCACCTAAAGATAAGTTACAATTTTATTCCCGCTGATACAGCCAACTTCACTCTGCATTATGTATTCACGAATGAAATTTATTTTCAAAAGACCATTTTTCTATGAGGTTCAATATAAAAAAGTTTCCCAGAATTTCATCATGGATTGACTACAGATAAAACCGAATATATTATAAGTCGTTCCCTGTATTTTTTGCATGTGAAATAAAATGTTCCAAAATCAACAAAAAATAATAATTATATATTTTCCAAAATTAATAAAAAATAATGATATTTTCTAAATTCCATCTCATACTAACGTCCTTTCGTGAATTTGTAGCAATGCTTACTCCGTCCCTCTTTCTGAATGAGGAAAAGAAATTTCTTAATACATAATCACATATGGTATTTCAATATACATGGATACACTTCCGAAAGACCTCCACCAAGTAGCACGTAGCCCCTTTATATAAATAAGTTTTGCAGCGCGAGACTCCACCGAGTTTCTTCATTATTTTCATTTAATGAGGAATGTATTTTAATGTTACTTCAATTTTTAATGAATGATTAGAGTCATCATCTCGAAATGTAAAATACATCTGCAAACTGTCATTCGACTCAATGCAACAGCCTTTCAGAAATTCTAGAGACACAAAGTTACGTAATGTGTGTATCGACATACGCACTATATACTATTTCAAATCAACTTATAAAATTTTATAAATCACAAGTAAAAATATTTATTGCTACGCAAAGAATTATCTAAATTACAACTAGTTTCACATATTATTTGCAATCGCCTTTGTGGAAGGACCAAAGACAAGGTTCGAATTCGGTACTAAGAGTAATTCCATGAAGAGATAGTGGCATGGGCGGCTGAACATTTATGCGGCTACGTTGGCGTCGCCCTAATCAGCACTTCGCGTCCGCAAACACTGATGAAAAATTCTCCGTTGAGATATCCATTCCTCAACCCCCCCTCTCCTGGTCGTACAATATCCTTTCTTCTTAAGGACGCGAAAAATCGAAAAGTCCGCCCGAGACGAATGAGAAGGCCGGAAGTAGGATGGGGTAGCGACTTGGAGAGTCGTCATTGGTTCATGGGGTCGAGAACGGGGAGAAAGAGACGAGTGAAAATGCGAGAGAAAGTGAGAGAGAATGAGACAGAATGAAAAAAGAAAGGAAGGCGATTCTATTGAAGCATGGCTTAACAATCTATCTTTTCAGTGCGACGCTACTTCGTTCTTTTAGATTCCTTTCGGTTTCTATCGGCTTCTCCCGGATATACATATATATATATATTTTTGTACTTTTTACTATATATGTATATGATATATATGAGGACGTCTCGCGAGCTTTACATCTTTCTCACTTTCACAAAGCAGCGTAATGATATATGAATATATAAATATATAAATACCATTACCCTATTACTTACTTGGTAGTGGTGTTAGGGACAAAAACCAAGGAAATAGGAGTAAGTTTATAAGAAACCAAGACGCGTAAATGTTGTATTATTTAAATTCCGCAAAAATTTCTTAGCTGAAATGAAACCCGATCTTATAGGTATTTTATCCATTTCCTTTCTGAATTAGAATGTATTACAATTATATTCTTTGAAATTATTTCAGAAGTTATTATTGCTATCATCGATATTTCATAGAATGCTTATTATTATTGTGGTTCTGTTGTGTGGCACACAGTGCCACAATTTTTTGGTAATTTTGTTATTGTATTATAAATTCTTCTTCATATAAATTGAAAAATAAAACATAGTACGGGCGGTAAAGAGAAATCGGAATGAGCGGGCTTATTGTCAGTCTACTACCAATCGAAGGCGGAACTTAATCTCGCTCCGGAAATTGCGGGACCTAAGGTTCGCTCACGTCAGATCAAGATACCAAGACGGTGAAATTCTATTTTAGACGAGAATAGGATGAGTGTTTTCCATCTTTCTTTCAAAAATATTTTTTACACTTTTCACTAAGTTGCTAGTTTACGACACAGGGTACAATTTATTATCAGTTCTCTTTATTTCTTTGTCGTCGACAACTCTTGGCACTCCTATCACCATAATTAACAGTTTCGTTTGACGAATAATAATATTTCATGTAAATACAAATGATCGCACATTGCAACATTTCTATTTTATGCTCTTTGTTATTTTCTCACGCATCGAAGGACCTTTGTAGTGTGAATTTGCGACACCAGGAGATTCGTTAAAAACTCGTATTTGACATCACTGCTCAATTAATTTGCAGACGAGTATAAATATTTATTATTGTCGAAGTGATTGTGATACGTAAGCGTCAAAGGGTCCATTAAAGTGCACAAAAAATAATATACAATTTCAAGTAGTCAGAGATATACAGGGTGTCAAAATCCACATATACAGACCACAAAATTGTATTTTTGGGGTGAAACTGAATAGTACTGTATAGAAAATGATTCCGATCATTAACTAAGGACTGACTATATGTAAGATGCTCTAACAATATCGGGGTATTGTAAGTTAAAGTAGGTATGGTGGATCAAGTTAGGATTGTCACACGTTATTATGCAGTCTCAGTTTAGGGTCATTATAGGTACTAGTCACGTCTAGGTTTGAATTCCTGTTCAGTGGTATAAAGCTTTAGACAATTTATTAGACAATTTATTACACGGGAAATTTGGATATACAAAATTTGAACCGGCCAATAGTTTTAAGAATATCAAATTTAAAGTTTACCAATCACGTGTTAGGAGCCAGCGATAAGACGCGTAAGTTAATATTACAAATGCAGGCAGGTTAGTGCTGCAAGTACGGCTCATGTGTAGTTTGTAGCTCTGTGTGGTCCAAGTGCGGCTGGCATTCTATTTAATTAATTATTAATGAAGGGAATTCCTCTTCTTTCAATCAATATTGCATTTCCAATTTCATCGATATCCCTGGCTCCCAATGCATGGCTGGTCAACCTTGAACTTGTACATCTTTGAAACTACCGATTGGTTCAAATTTTTAGTGCCCAATTTAGTATTAGGTTCATCCCTAAAATGGAATGGTGCGGTCATTGGATGCAAATTTTTAAACACCCTGTGTATTTTTTATATATATAAAAAGTATATGAGCAGAGTTATATTCAAAGAAAAATCGTTTGACCGAGGATCCATTAATGGTAGATCACAGTAATCGGATTACGCTTATATGAGTTCTTCTTCTTCTTATTCTTCTGTTGGCTTTCACTTCTTGACAGTTTGAGTACCAGGCTTAGGTCGATTCAAAGTATACATATATACAATAATATATAGAGTGGAATAAGGAACGGGTAGAGGAAGTAGCGTTTTACAGTAATATGGTGCGTAGTTTAATGAGTCACTGAGTGCTTGGCAAATGGAGTTCAGTTTGCACCTTCATGTTAGCCTGAGAAAACCAACAATACTTTTTTTGCAAATGAAAATATATACTCATATTGAAATCTATATTATAATGATTGCTGTATGGGACTAGTGTTGAATTTGACGTAGATTTTTGAATTACAATTAGAAGTAGAATATTGAAATTGATTTGAAATGCAGTATTTAACTAATTAAAATGCTAGATTAATCAGAGAGAAGCGCTAATCCTCAATTGGATTATATTCCTATTATTTTGTGCGGATCAACTTTCGGAAGCTGTTTTTCATCTATCGGCTATTGTTGACACTAGCTGCATATCCTTCTTGTTTTTTTGTAACAAGTTGCGCTCTCAGTACAGGAGTATTGAGAGGTTGATCGATTTGTCACGTTACAATATCTCCAAATTGCTGAATTCCTTACTTCTTATTTTTTTTTAATTTCTGGTGTAAAAGACTATCATAGAAATGTTGGAAATATTAACATTTATCAATAGTCATGTTTACCTGAATTGTACAGTTTACTTTTTATTTATAAACCTTCATAATAAAAAATTAGGTTAATGACCTAACGTAGGTAGCATATGCAGCATCACGCACAATGGAGGTGTTATTTATTTTGATTAAGATATAGCGCTGGTTAAAAAGAGTATAAATGAATGTAAGTGTGCGTAAAGCTGTAATGTACAGGTCACATCATCAAAGTATCGATAAAATTGCTCTCATGTTTTCTGGATCGTAAAAAGGCATGGTACTAGCATGGTATAAAAGCATGTACTATATATGTATATTGTATGTACATATAATACATTGATACTATATACCGAATATTCGATACATCGTATGTGTACATATATGTGATACATGCACATGCATATATTTATAAATTAGATATCGTTCGTTGTGTTAGAACTATTCTTAAATTTTCAATTTTTTGATACTTTTGATTTTTCGACTATTTATATTTCATTGTTTGTTTTAAATAAAACTTGAACACTTGAACAAAAAAAAAGATAAAATTCAGGAAAATCAGATTCAAGCATATAATATAATACAGGATTTGTGAAGAAAAAATATACTGAGAAAATCTAACACTATTAGTGATATTCTCAGATACATCGACGATATTAAATACATAGTATAGTGAATGTTTGAATTAATTGGAAATATTACATAAATATCATATATGTCATTTAAGTATATGTATTGTCACGACTTCGATGTCTTCGGTTACTACAATTCCAAGTACTGATCGAGCAAAATATCTTAGAAATTAATAAAGAGAGAATCTTTTACTAGCAATAATAATACGAATCCTCAAAATGGATTTGCCTGCAAACTGTAAATGTATGAATTTATATGAATTTGTTAAAAGAAAATCCAAGCAGCTTTCTCATTTCCGATTATACGCGGCAAATACAAATTAACAGTTACATATTGGCAGTGTTACAATTTCCTACTCAGTACATTTATTTAATACAGTTAAATTTATTATTCTGCATCTCTGAATAGAATATTTTAACATTATCTATACGTAACTATTACTTTATGTTTGCTAAATATACTCAGCATATTGTAAAGTCTAGATTTTACAATATTGGTGTCACGAGTGAACTCAATGATGAGACGTCAGCAGATATAAAATCTCTTTAATTCTTCACTGATACCCTCAGAGCCTTGATGGGATAAGTAAAGAAAAATTTACAACATGATCATTAGTAAAAAGAAAATGTAAGAGAGATAAAGGAAACAGAAATATCGACTTACGTTGACGTGAGTAAAAATACTGTTGTGTTAGTAAAATTATTGTTTCTGTTCAGAAAAAGCAATAGTGAGCAAAGCCGAGAAATGGGTTTTTGGCACGTGACGATCGTCTTTTAATTTTAAGACAAGACTTGTGCAGAATATGTAGAAATAATTCAGCGATTTTGTCACGCACTATTTTCACTTATACTATCACGTCTTAAGGAGAATGCAGTGCCTGACTTTCCTTTCTATTGTCATACCAATGTTTATGTTATGTTTTAAGTGTATATGTCGAGGTTTAGGGGGACTCGAGCATGTTTCAGCTGCTATTATGGCATTTGATCCAGAGAAGCCAAACCAGGCAGGGCAGCTCCTCAGCAAATATCTGTGGTTCTCAGAATAAAGTATTATTGTGTTTTGTAATGCAACAAGAATTGCAAATTACGTATACTCTATATATATGTATAACGTCTGGACCAAGCAAGTTTTTTTTGGCGGAAACAGTTTTAGAATCAGATTTTTTGCATTCGCTGATAATTTTCTTGGCCTAAATTATTCACATATTTTTATACAGTACAAGTTCACTAATTAGACATTATGAAAAGCAGTCTACCGTCTAATTACTGAATTTATCTAACCACCGGATGTGTATAGTAAAAAGAACAATTTTTAGTACAATCAGCGTTTAATAGTCTAGCTAGAAACATAATGCTAAAAATATTAAAATAATATACATATCATGTAGTTTTAATTAAGAATTTATCAATTGTAACCTATTTTTTGTCATTGGGTATCTTGTAGATAATATGTTTTCCTAATTAGCGCAATGTAGACCGGGCGTTAACAGTTTTATTATTTTCTTTGGCCCATTGAATGCTAGTGCCGATGACGTCAAGTGCATCTACGGATTTGAAAAAGTGTTGCATATGTGTAGCATATCGTTGTCTCCAACACATCTTTTATTGGCTTCGTTTCCATTGTGATTTTATCATCAGTCTTCTCTTGATCAAATTCATTATTCATTATTTTTTCATTATTTTCCGGACACCATTTTTCCATTATTCATTCATTGTTTTCCGTACACCATCTTTCAATGTGATCGTGGGTTAATTTAGAGTTTTCAGTTCTTATCGCAGGCGTCTGTATCAATTTTGATAAAAGCCAATTTATTATCGTCTGGTTCCCAATTTTCTTTACTTGTATTTGCATTTGATGGTCAAGACTTTTTCTATGATGATTTGATAACTTTCTCGGGTACATTGTTCCAAGCTTTGGCTACTGTGAACATCATGTTTTTTAGATTCAATGTCTTCATTATTTTTGTAATGTCACCTTTTCAGTGGAGGATCTCCAGATGTTTATGTAATCAATTCGCTAAGGAATTCTCTCGATTTGATTTAAAGGGATGACGAAAGAATAAGAGTTATCGGCTATAAGGATCTCGATCAATCAGAATGATTAGTTCCCGAATTTGGCTATTATCAAAGCAGTCTGTCTTGGGGCACCGATCGAGGTGTCACGAGCTGGCTCGCACTCCTATGCTATCTGTTAATAGTTTTGCTAGCTGTGTTTCCGATACGGTATAAAAGATTCTTGCCTGTGTAGTTCTCGCGTTGCTCTCGCGATATCCAGGAAATTCTATGGAATTTCTGTGCACGTTCCTGAGGTGTAGAGCTGTGCCTTCGCGAATTAGCTGCACCAGCGCTGGTGAGGGCTCCCAATTTATTAGTTGGTGAAGGGATTTCGCTTTGATACGTCCGATTCGTTCTATTAAGTTCTCGATCCGTTGTTCTCTGTATCCCGCACTATTTGCCTGACGCTTACTCCGACCTTCTTTACTTTAACCCATTACGGCCTAGCAGGACGTTTTTCGGTTGCACTTTAGAACCACTGTATTTTTAGTATAATCGGGGTCTC